>JAOTAV010056619.1:0-15393 GCA_026546445.1 Cyclargus thomasi
AAGCTGCAAGGCGTTATACTCCCGATGGATCAACATAAGTACTTGAAGCCGGTCGAAGCATATCTCGGTGTGCCCTATGCGACCCCACCTACGGGATCTAACAGGTAATGTTCTACTTAACGCAGTAAATTACATTTTAAGATGCGAGGTTGAGTCAGTAAGGCATCGATTTGTAATTATGGGATAAACCGATTTTAATTTGTTTTTATTCAATTCGAATCATCGGCAGTTATCACTATTAACGTATGATGAAAATTAGGTTAGCTATTTAAAAGTTAAAGGGGTGATGCTCGAGTTACACGAGGCCAGTTTTTCAAGCCAGGGTTGCTAGTGTCAAAGCAAGTTAGCTAGTGTCAGCTTGTAATCTATATATTAAAACGCGAGCGGAAGACTTTGTACCTTTTTTTACGAAAAACACGTGAATGTAAAACCATGAAATTTCTCCCTTTTGATATGGAGGAGGAGCGTGGAATACAAATATTATTTTAAAATATGCTTTAATCTTTTATATTCTTAATAAATAAAACGCTACGCACACTACAATATTTTGACATGACACGATAATCATACACAAAATACTGTAATTATTTATGGTTGAAGTCTGTGATTTTTTTTCATACAATTTAATGGCCTGGTAACGAATCGAACCGAAACTAATGTTAAATTTAATTGTGTGATTGATGGATTGATTTTAATATTTATGGTCGGTACAGTACTCGGTTCGGTACAAGCCAGTGTCAGCAAGCCAATGCAGTTTAAAAGTGTCTGTCCTGACTTGAAAAACTGGTCGTGAATCCCAAGCATTGGGCATGAAAGGAGGACTAAGATACAAACAGACAGACGCATTTTCTCATTTTTATTATTAGTACGCATGTAATATTTAAAGATTAAAACATAATGCTCATAATATTGAAAGATTTATGATAAATAATAAAATGGATATAAATTCTGATACAACATAAAAGATCTGAAGAATTTTATCATGATTTAGGATTTCAGATCAAAAGATATGTTGCTTGGCAACCGTATAAGTATTCTTTATCACATTTGAGAGCCAATATAAATAAGAGGGGAGTTTTCTAGAAACAAAATAAAAGAGTTTCACTATATTACATGCTCGCTTGTTCCAAAGTTCTTTGTGACAAAGAAAATGATGAAATGAAAGTTCACCATTAGCAGTGGGTAGTTTGCTTTTTTTTACTAAGGGCCTGTCTCACAGCTTACTGATAAAGTTTCTGTTAGGTTACCCATAACTTTTTCGAGAGATTCTCCATAAAACATCTGTTAAATAATGTTGTGGATAGACTATCTGTAAGCAGTAAAACAGGCCCTAAAGTGAGGGCCTGTTTTACTGCTGTTAATTTTAATGTGGGGATGGATACGGAATTTAAGAATTAGGGATAGGGAATAAACCAAAATTGGTTCAGCATTTTGAGCGGCGAAACGGTGGTAAGATTCGCATTTATATTATAAACTAGTTAATAGCCGCAACTTCGTTGCGCGAAAAATTGTATATGACGGGAACCGTACTTTTTCCCGGGATAAAGAGCATCTAAACTAGACTTAATAGCTATTAAATAAAAACGATTTATTCGAATCCGTTCTGTAGATTCAGAGATTAGTAAAAACCGACAAGCAGACAAACAGACAACTTTTTTTGTCGATTTATGTTCTATTACTGTTCCCCAGCCCCCCACTGCCGTCCTCAAGCTTAAATGCCGTTAACCAACATCAGGTCGATTTTGATATTTTGATGCCATCCTAATTAGAAGAAAAAGCTCTTTCGACGTGTATCGAGTTATTAAAATTAATTTTGCCGTTATAAAGTACCAAGCCCTTAGAAAAAATGTTGCGTTTTTTACTCATAACTCAAAAGGACGGCAGCCCACATTGATTATTTTGTAAAAATATTAATTGTACAGACACGTCAATTTTACTGTTTTACTATATGATATAGATAGATTATGGATTTTAAAATGTAAGCGTTTTATAGATTCGCACCAACACGAGCCCCAGCGCCGTGGGACGATGTGAAGATGGTGGACCAGATGGGCCCCGTCTGCCCTCAGAAGCTGCCGGATATATCCAACGAGACCCTTACCCTGGAGAGGATGCCGAAGGGCAGGCTGGAGTACCTGAGGAGGCTGCTGCCCAGGCTCAAGAACCAGAGCGAAGACTGTCTTTACATGAACATCTATACTCCCGTACAAGGTAAGTAATTTTTTTACCATGGGCAAGCGAGCAGATGGTTTACCTGATGGAAAGCAACTGCCGTCGCCCATAGACACTCGTGATATCCGATGAATCGCAAGTGCGTTGCCGGCCTTTATAAGGGAATAGATAATGGGATTAAGGAAGTTGGGCCACCGGTAAACTCACTCACTGAACGAAACACAGCACAACGCCGTTTCAAGCCAGTTTTTCTTTAAGGCCGTGTTATCTCTTCGGTCGAGCCGGCCCATTCGTGCCGAAGCATGACTTTATTTTCCACGGCAATGAGCATCCGTATTATGTACTTGAGATCGGAAAATGTCTCATTGGTACACGCCTCCCCCGGGGTTCGAACCTGCACCCTCTCGAGTGCGAATCAAAGGTCTTACCCACTAGGCTACGGACACTCTAAATAATTTACTCCTTCCCTATTTTCACGGCCTATTCATAAGGTAACACCTAAAACCTTTTTCCTTGACGGCTTCCATCAGTCTTTATCATAGCAACAGGTTGCCGCAAAAATGTTCCGTCAGAGATAATGTCCTCTATGAATATTCATATTGTATACATATTTATGAATCACTTGTTGTGTCGTATTAGTTTGGCGATGGTGTGGTGTATGAAGGACGTACGCGTCATCCTGGAGGCCTCGAAAATAACGACAGCTCATTTGGAAAATAGTACTTTGAGTAATATTTTTGCCATAATGCGCTATTTTTGGAATATATTTTAAAGTACATCTTTCAGATATTTTTTTTTTTCATTTCGCCTCTTTTCGATTGCGATGGTAAACATCTAACTTGCTGAAGTTAACTACTTCCCAAAGATTTTCAATAAGCTGAATCTAATTACTACTTTGTCTATCTCGCATGAACCTAACAATTTTTTCTTTGTACTTTTCCCGGTCTCAAAGTATCTCACGTAAATTATGGTAATTTGTACAGAGGTTTAAGCTTGAAGAGGTAACAGACAGACACATATTATTATTATAGTAGTGGTTATGAGCGAACATCACAATCGTCTTTATTCATGGCTGATAGAAATTGATTACCACTCAAGATACCTCGATGTTATCTATGACCTCGCTTGCTTAGGTCTTAATACCTATTAAAGTCTAATTACCATAACAAAAGTCAAAATAGCATTAGATTATAATATGACATAATGCGTAATGCTTTATATAATTATGTTGTTTGTTTATTACAATTTCAATAAACTGTTTAATCTAATGTTAAATAGCTAATTTTGAGCATGTAATTTGCTCTATTAAATATTGCCGTGTTAATGAAAAACAAATTACTTGTTTTTATCTAAGCCTTTTTTTCATAGCGCAGTAGTCTTGAGTCTTTTTAAATATGAATAGATTTCAGCTTTTGTTAAAACACAATAAACCTAAGAAACAAGTAGGCCAACTTTAAACAAAATTACAAGTCGGTGCGGGCGGGCAGCTATGTACGTTTGTAATCGTGAACGCACATTTATCAGAATCGTACGACCCGAACGCGGCGACGGAAATGAATTTTAAAAATCGATAGATGAATTGTAATTGAACTTTGCACACTTGCCCGTGCCGAATCGTCCGATTCGTTCGAATGGTTCGCTGTCAAATTCAAAGAGAATGACTTCGATTCGTTAGATTCTGACAGATGTGCGTTCACCATAATAGTGTACACCATAAAAGTCACACGTCGGCCGACATAGCAATCGAAAACACATCTAAGTCGGCTTACTTGGTGTCTCTGTCTATTGTGGTTATAGCGTCGTTGGTAAGCAGTCAGATGGAAAAGTTGGAGTTAAATGACTTCTCTCTAGGGCTTAATTACGAGTATTAAACAAGGGGGAGTATTTATTTAATGTATATTTTAATAGTTACTGTGTCAGCACAACGAGACGAAGAACACGTAATTGTTTTTCAAAATTTATACTAAATAGACGGACTTCAAATGCGTGATAAGTCATTTTCATATACTTATAGGTGTAATTTCCAAATGCGTCGTTATATTGTGGCTTTGTGAATTGACCCATATGACATATTTTAAGAAACCAAAACTGGATTACTCTTGGCATAATGTAAGCGAAAACTGCAATACACTGGAATGCAAATTTTGTTTCGTTTTTGTTTCGTTTTCGTTTCGTTTTGTTTCGTTGGATCACTGGATGAGAATAATATGAAAATGAAACACTACTACTTTTTTACAATTACAAGTAATTTACCAAAAAAATTTAGGTTATATTCAAGGTTCAAGGATTGATTGATAAATTGCTATGTTTACAACCCACGAAAATTGAAGTATTGCGAGCTATAAATGTCTGAGCTTTATTACAAACTCATATTCCCCTGGTGAAATAGCTTGCATTTCAATTTCTGTTAAAAATCTTTGCAATCCCGAATCATATGGGATCAATCTGAAATTGCTTTGAAAACATTTTTAATTGATTCTTGTTTATGAAAGAGAGTTATCGAATACAAAATAATTAGCTCTGAAAAAAATTCATTTGAACGCTTATGGTAAGTATTTGTAAAACTAATTAACTTTTTATTCAATCCAACATTTTATGGTAAGTTAACTTTTTGTTAATAGACATATTTTGAAATCTGCGAATAAAAACTTTTTGATTTTTTAATTGGCAAGTTAAGCAAGGAAATCGAGTAGTAATTAATTTGTTTAAGTAAGGCTCTATTGAAAATTTTATAATTAAAACAATATTTTTTTATTGAAATTGACTTCCTTTTTTTTGACGTTTATAGGAGAATTTTTGAATAAATTCTTTACGAGGCAACGCCAATCACAGGACTTACGTCATTTGTGTTATATCATAAAACTTGTGAATTTTTTCGCTTCGACTAGGGAGTGTCTAGCATATTACAGAAATTACGTATTTGTAAGTGTATAATATATTTGCCACAAATTATTGTTATATGATATATCATAATATCGTCGTATCCTACGAATAAGGGCGCAATTGCAAAAAGCGAATTTTACAGAAGAAAGTTTTACACCACTGTGTATAGGGCCTTTTTCTTATTCCGCGAAAGCAAACCCTAAAAAAATCTAAATACTAGGTTTTATTTTTGCGGAATAAGGCGGGTTTTCTAAAACGGTCACTGAGGCCCTTGTTGTTTTTTCGCCGAGACAATCAAGAACTAGCAAATGTTACATTTTTTACAACCTTATTTACGGGTAATAAAAGCTAACTTTTTAGTATTTTTTAAACTGAAGGTAATATATATAGAGGGAAATATAAATAGATAATGAGATATAAATTTCAAATTTGCAACAAAAAATATAAAGCCCCAATGACCAGTTCCCCTAGACAAGTGTCAAGCGATATCATATTTACGATAATCGCTTGGCGAATTTTTGTATCGGATTGACATAGACGAATGAAAAATCACGTGACCTAGTGGAGTTCTATCGTAAACGTTAATCGCTTACCACTTGTCTAGGGAGGCAGGACTTATTATTCGTAGGATACGATGATAGAGGTCTCGTCAAAATTGATAGCATTAAAAAAACTTAACTATAAAAACACAATGTGTCAAAGAGGTAAGAATTATGGAACAAATATATTCGTCTGTAAAGTAAGCGATTTATTTCGGTCCTGCAAAATGGCTAAATATTTACCCAACAAAAAGGCAAAATATAAAATCCTGACAAAAGCGAAACCGCTAATCCCTTACGCGCGTATCCCATAAACCCCCATAAAGTGTGCAAACATATAAAAATAACAAGCAGCCCATTAAGCTTGCGGTTGGCATTGAAATTTGCCCGGTTGTACCCACCACCCGGGGTACCCGGGTCTGCGCGCGCACATCCGGACGGCGACCATGACACGGATCTTGACCTAGCGCCACACAAACACATCCAATATTCAACAAGTTCGTTCAGCACGAGGAAGAGTCGTCCTTGAAAATATCAAAATCATGGTCACATTCATAATAGACTATTTCGGGACTTGGCGGCTATAACTAAATAATCTATTTATGTACTTATTTTAATAATTAATTATAATTAACTTTTGCGGCTTTGCCCGCGTGTTCCATCCATCGGGAGCATTATAAAGTTTAGGGAATTTCATCAAAATTTCTTTAGTATTGAGTGTACGTACAAAATTAGTGATTTGAAATGAAGCTGTAGTGCAGTGGTCAATTATAAAAATATATAAAAAACGTGCTTTGGCCACTCTAGTTCTCGTGGCATCAATGAAATAAGTGTTAATGTTTAGCGCTTTCTAACAGGTGATCCGTGAGCTCAATATATTCTACTTTCCAACAAAAATATAAATTATAATAAAGTTTACAATTAAGGAAAACTGTAACGTTTCGGATATCAAATTAAAACTTGAATATAAATTAAACTTTAAATACAACAAAAGGAATTCTTAATTTCCTCAAGAACAAAACATTGTTCTAGAATTTTCTATATAATTGAATTTCTATTCCATTACAAACTTCTAAGAGATTTATGTGTACAGATGCAGTTTGTTCTATCACTTGCTACAATACAATAAGAACCCAGTATTTTGTGACATCCCATCTGATGAGGTCTTTTAAAACATTATAGTAATAATCAATATCTTTTAGAAGCGGGCCCGACAGACGTTGTCCTGACGGGATAATTTGTGAATGTAAGCAATGGTTTGAGAATGCTCAAGTCCCCTCGAAAATACGCAAAAAATTTCAGCAATATCAGTAAAGTCGTTTAGAATGAATTCAGTGAAAAACACAAGAATTAAATATATTGTATTTGAAGTATATGATTTTTAATGTTTTAGGGATTTATTTAAGGCTTTTTTTTAATTAATTTTGTACTTACATAGTTTTGGATGACGTAAAATTTTTACCAATCTATATATTAAAACGCGAGCGGAAAACTTTGTAACCCTTTTTAAGAAAGACACGTAGATATAGAAGCATGATTTTTTTCCAGTTGCAGTTGATATGGAAGGAGCATGGAACACCAATATTTGTTTAAAATATGCTTTAATCTTGCATATTTTAATAAGTAAAATGCTACGCATACTACAATGCGCACACTACATATTTTGTCATGACATGATTATCATACACGAAATACTCTTTTATTTATGGTTAAAGTCTGTGATTTTTTAAATAAAATTGAATACCCTGGTAAAGTGACTTTTATGCCAAATTGTTGAAGTCCGTGATTCTATTGAGAAAATTAAATATAATTTATGGTCGAATTTCGACCACAGGGTGACCTCTAGTTTTAATAATTAAAATAAAAGTAGGTCAAAATAAATAATTAAGTTTCATGAAAATGATTAACGATGTATACAAATTGTTTATAAACAGCCATTAACAGACTTCAAAATAATATTATTAAAATTGATGCCAACGCCAAAACTTCATATTAATTAATGTTTGAAGTGTAAATTAACTATTATATCAATTTGATACTTTTCAGCGGCCTTAAAACAAGACCTTTTTAACTTCGTAAGTTTTCGTCCGTAAGTGAAAAATAGCTTACGAACTATAATTTGAGCTTTACAATAAATTCAAATTGTAGTTTATCGAGAAATATGAATACATATATAAAACAGATATAAAGGATTAATTATCATAGTAATACATCCACGCTCAGCCCAAACCACAGAACAGCATGGTTCATGGCTGACCAAAGCAGAGTCACGGCGTGCCCGGGCCGATACGAAATTCCTATCAATTGAAAATTATTAATTTCAAAAACACTTCAATTATAAAAAATCTTCCCGAAAACTTCAAAACACAGCTTATGTTTGTTCTGTCTATTGCATCGAGCATATAACCAATAGAGAAGTAATGTGAGCCTTCCGTGTCCGAAACTTATCAGTGTTTTTGGCACTGATAAATTGACCGCCAACCAACTAACGCTCGCACTAAAACGGTACGCACCAATGAGAGACCTGTGTGTACTCCGATACTTCTGACCAATCAGAGCGCAGTGGTTTTGGGCGGTTTTTTTTTCGAACAAAACTAATAACATTTCCGCTCTTTTGGTTCTATGCTCGATGGTCTATTGTAAGTTAACGTAATTGGCCCTCGAGACTGACTTAAAAAGCCTGTATAATGATATCGATTGTGAATAAAGATTGATTTTCAATAGCCATAATATCGGGTATCAATAA
This sequence comes from Cyclargus thomasi, assembly GCA_026546445.1. NCBI lineage: Eukaryota > Metazoa > Arthropoda > Insecta > Lepidoptera > Lycaenidae > Cyclargus > Cyclargus thomasi. The sequence goes on from JAOTAV010056619.1 coordinate 8,341, forward strand.
ATTCAATCCGATACGTTAATACAACTCAATAGAAAGCCTTCAAAAACTTGAATGGTCATTGCTTAGAATTGCCGACCTTTATTAAAGAAACGCTTTACATTTGATGGATTTAAGTATAAGTTAAATATTATTCCCGCTTTAAAGAATAGGCTGAGTTACTTTATGGAATTTGCACTGGAAAATTCTAGTAAATATTGATTGTACAATGAAAACTATAAGGATTAAAATTGTTAAAAAGAATCAAATTTGCATTTGAAAATTAAATAAGATATGGATAAAAATAGTTTAACCTTCAGACCAATATTGCGGTTTTGATAGAAGTGATGAAGAAAAAATGTTAATAACTTATAACTCCTTCGAGTCAACTAGGCACTCGGCTCGAACTATCAGTTATGTCACCCACCCTCCTGCTTCCCCGCGCAGTACCCCGCATTCGTATTTGTGTCGAGTAGCGTTAGCATAAAACAGTTTGAAAAATTCAAGCCGAAAATTTATGAATTTTATGTCCAGTAGCGTTGACATAACAACATCTATTACTAGTCATTACTTGTCCATGTTAATGTTAAGTTTTTGTTATATATTCGTTAAGTTTGTCATTGTTAGTCATTGAGTTATATCTACAGAGACAACAATGCTAGGAATTACATAATATTTTGGCATTTAATGCATAACAAAATAGACTCTTAAAACTTATCTCATTCTTAAACTGTTTTCAACATTTTTAAGAGTCTATTTTGTTTTGCCTTACTGGTCATACACAAGAAGCCGTATAGCTAAAAGTATTATAACTACGCACAAATATTAATTTATACAAGACGCCAATATAATGCTTAATATTATGGTATAGCTTGATCACAAGCGCTATACCGCGCCTTGGGTATGTGCGCGGCAAGGCAGGGGACGGTTGCCATGGTTACCGGCCGCCACCACTCACGGTGGTAGCATGCAACATGAAACTCAATTCCTAGAAAGGTTGTGCTTTATCTCGTGATGAGAAGAATATAATTTTTAAATTGGCTGACTATTATGTTTCAAGAAACGCTTTATACACGCTACGACGTTTTATATACTATTTCAAAAAAGTTTAAATACACAATTTAAATACTTCTTGGCTCTCAATAGTATCAACACCAGCAACAATTATATTGATCTCGAGTATACCTCAAACTTTTTCTTACCCGTCCCTGGCCCCGCTTCGCCCCACGTTCCTAGGGCGTGGTACAGAATTTGTGTAACAATTCGAAACTTTTGTCAAAATTTATAAATAATACCAAAAAAGTACAACATTTTTTATGCGGTCGATACTTTAAAGAAATGTCATTCGAGCCGTGTGTCAAGTTAATCCGCATGAGTTGTAATTATATTTTGTTATTGTTGTTGCAATTTGTCAACCAACATAAAAACAATTTTGTATACTTAACAAACTAAATACCATAGTACATACACCATTCGAATTTGGTAGAATTGTTTGGATTAAGCAATTTATAACTTCGCCAAGGCCATTGCGTAAAAGAAATTCAGAGTATAGTATCTGAAAAAATGTAAGCTAACGGAAGAGTGCCCCTACCATTTTGTATAAAACAACAATGTTTTAGATTAACTAAGAATAGTATATCTTATTATCCCTTATCTTTGTCCTACGCTATACAATTATACTAGATCTTTAGAGATCGCTCACCTACAGATTCAACAGGTTCAGATAGAAAATAAAGATCCTTTGTTCGAACTCAAACATTACGTGTCATAACTGTCACAAACCTCGCCTATAGTATTTGACAAAAAATATGAATAAAACATTTTCCCATAAATTGGAAAAGAAAGTGTGTTCTGGACGTAAAATCGGGACTCGATCGGAATATGAATCGCAGAAAACGAGGTCGATCGCAAAGAAGATATCGCTGCAACTTACAAGGATATTCTGAACAGATTTCGCTCAAGACTGCTCTTTTTTGGCTTTCTTTTGTTTTATTGCGTTTTATTTCAATCAGATAAACGCTGGGTAACCCTAGACATCTCTTTGTAAAAATAAAAGAAAATTCATTGTTCCTTTTTTAAGTTTTTTAAAGCAAGATGTAAGACTGCGTCACAAAGAGGATTATGTTTTTCGAGAATATGTATGTGTATGTATAATTGTTTGACATGCCTTGGAGCCTAAAAACAGCTTAATGGTCCTTGGCTTGAGAAGTGTTGATAGATTTGTATTTACTATTAGAGTTACACTAGAGATATATCAATATATCAAAAAACTTAATGACTGATTTTTGGCGCCAAATTCGAATATTGCATTGTTTAAATTGCAGTCGAGTATTTTGTTTTTAGACATTTAGCTCGTATGTAAAACTGATCGCCTAGGAATTGAGAGAGACATGTTAGTACGTTAGTAATATTAATTCACCCTATCAAACCCAATTTTAATTAAATGTCTAGACGTTTATTTCAGCTCTACGAAGAAACTTTAGAAATTGACGAAACTTATCTTACATGTCACTGTAACTTGATGCGAATAACAAAAGAAGTTTTTATTAAAAAAACACTTTGTCACAACTTTATCAATGTATTTAGAAAAACCATAAGATGTACACGATGTGTTAACGATATTTTATTGTAAAAACAATGCAGAAGGCTTGTTTCACCGCTTACTAATAAAGTTTATGTTAGTCTATCCACATTTTTTTTGACATATTCTCCATACAACACCTGTCAAATAAAGTTGCGGTTAGACTATTTGTAAGCGGTGAAACAGGCCCTTTATAAAGTAATAAAATTTCAAACCATAACGTAGAGAGGAATGGTTAATATGTAGAAACGAAGATACTGGTATATTTATTGGAAATTATAATAAAACAAGGGAGCAAACGAGCAGATGCGTCACATGGAAAGCGACTGCCGTCGCCCATGAGCTCTTGTAACGTCAGAAAAGGTGCAAATTAAAAATGCGTTGCCGCCCATTTTTATAAAGCAATAAGAAAATGGTATAATAAAAAAATCAGCCAAGTGCGAGTTGGACTCGCGCACCAGTAGAGAGCAAATAGCAACAGCAATATTGTCATGTAAATGACATCCTAGCAATATCTATTAGCAAAAGATCAAAAACTAGCCAAAAATCACGTTTCTTGTATGAGAATCATCCTTATCCAATAAATATCAATTTATTTTGATTTTAGTATGTGTTGTTATAGATTATCTATGAAAATGTCAGCTCTCTATCTATTACCGTTCTTGAGATACAATCTGGAGACAGACAGACGGACAGACATCGTAGCCGTAGTAAAAGAGTCCCATTTTAACCCTTTGGGTACGATACCCTAAAAAAGGGAAATGAGGTGTAAGAAGTTTTTGTGTGCAGTATGTCAGAAGTACTAAGCTTGCTAGCTTACTGACACTAACTGAAAATATGTGAGTTTTTGAAGCAAGCAATAACTATTTTTGTACTCTAGAATATTTTGTAGTTCGTTATGGATTGCATCGGCGTTATCCTTATAAATAAGACTGCATTCATAACTCAAAATCCTATTTTTTGTTACACAATGCACAAATGCTTTACAGCGTCCAATTAGGACTATAAAGCAAATTAATATCTTTAAATTACGCAAATTTTCATACCAGTTTCCTCGAACACAATTTACTTTGACTTTGGTAAGTTTAATTAGTTATCGAATAAACTGAACAGTATTTATTCGCAGAAAATAACAACAACGCGGCAGCAATAGAGGTTGTTAAAAACAGTAATATAATAAGACTAGATTGTATTGGATGAGTCATGTTTTGCCACGAATGGGCCGGCTCGACTGGAGAGATACCACGGACCTCGCAGCAAACTGACGTAAAACGGCGGTGCGCAATATTTCGTCGAGCGAGTGATTGTACCGGAAACCAAACACACTACATATTCTCGTAGCTTATTTCTACCTTGAAAAAGTCAGCAACGCACTTGCAACGCTTCTGTTGGCCATGGGCGACTGCAGTTGCTTTCCAGATGACTCGTCTACTTGCTTTCTCCCTAATTTCATTAATAATGGGTTTCGAGAACTATATACTTTCCGAAGTTAAATATGACCCTTTCCGCAATGTATATTGTAAATGGGGGAAATTGAAACAGAGCCAGTTGACTGAATGAATGAATATGTCAATTCCACGTAAGTCTTCCATCCATCCATCTGTCGGGTAAGTTTGACATAACACTTTACTTAGACCTAAAATCTGGCAATATTCACGCTTTTGAATGTTATCAATGCAAACTTATGTTGTTTGATTGATAACATTGGTTTGTAAGCAAAAATTTTATATTAAGGCTAACATAGAACCTTCTTCTTAGTACATAGAACCACCTAATGAGTAAAGGTAATGTAAGAAAAGTTCGTTCTGAATGTTTCACATTCCTTTTAAAACATCGACGAAATCGTCAGTTGTCCCGCAAATAATTCAATACAGAAAACCAATTCGCTAAGTCAACACGACCCGAAAAAGTTATTTGTTTTATTAGACGAGTAATAATTTTAATTTAATGTGTACCATTAGGAAATTGATACAGAGCCAGTTGACGGACCTACGTCATTTGGTCGGAATATGTCGATTCCATGTGGGCAAGCGTTTGAATCCCGCCACAAGCCTGTGCTCAACCACTGAGCCACAAAAGTCATCGAATATAAAGTTGATTTGAAATACTTATACTTGTGATAATTATAACAATCACGATTATTAGCTTTTGTATTAACGATAGAATAATGACCATTTTGTTAAAGTTATGAAAGGCAGCGTATGGCATTGTCCTTGGCTGTCCATTGATGCACTGTTGTAGTACGCATGCGCAGTCAGCACAGCTTCCGGCTGATCTTGACCCGGATGTGGGTCAGGAGCGACCCGGGTTTCCGACCTTGTCCCGTACATCGCCGGAAAGGCGCACAGTACACGACGCGAGCAAAATTCACCTCTTTATGGATAGAAATAGACACGCAAGCACACATTACAATCCGCAGTTTGAAACAGTAATATTTGCAATTCTTTCGTGACGATGAGGAAAGAACTTTATTAGCAAAAATGTTTAAGTGGATTGCTGTCTGATTCTTTACAATCATCTCGCATGGCACTTATTTGTTCTAATGTTAGGCACCAACAAAGCTATTGATATAAAGAGAGATGCTGTCCGGTCGCGTCGTGTGAACGCGCCTTAACATAGCTATTACGTTCTTTGTTGCTACAGCGAAGTAATTTTCAATATCGTCGTATTTTTCCGACCTTGCGCAGGATAAACGACTCTATTAATAGAGGCAATATCGTTTTCAATTCTATCACAAGGTTATGAGACCGGCAATATAAATAAGTAATTACCGGGCAATTTCCAGAAGAATAATGCCTCGTCTAGAAATACATAATATTTTTTATTTCAATGCCATCGTCAATTAACTTATCGTATTCAAAAGTTAAATACAACTTTTATTAATACCATCGAAACCTTTCCGAGAAATTTGCCCAATTAGACGAGACTCTCCCTCATAAATTACAAATAGTTTAGTAAGATAAATATTATGAGTATCCGAACCCCGGGCGTCTACAAGTCTGTTACTACGCGCGTGGGTGTGGCTGGCGTGGCGGGATTCCCGAGGTTTTCCCGACCTAGTGTTGCTTACTCAAAAAATTATCCAAATTTAATTACACCAATAATTTAACATCAATAACAATATGCTAGAAAACACTTTTAATGCTTAATTATTAGGTTATAAAAGTGTTGACAGATCATTTACCTATTAAACTATATTTATGTTATTATCTGTGAGTGATACTTTATTTTCTACTATACATACTATACATTGCAAGATAACAAAAATTGATCAGTATAGTATAGTATAGTAATATATCTTAGATACAAAATTTTAATTAAATAAGGACCTATTTTAGCAAAATAATTTAATTTTTAGTAAATATGTTAATTTTTTATTGACAACACTCAGCTCAACGGGGTTTCCCATCTCCCGCGGGCATCAAATTTATTACTACTTTATTGTCATTTAACTCTGGAAAAATAAATCATAAGTTAATTCTTTATAAGCTCGTGTGTAGGTAAATCAGGCCTATTTTTAGACAACTTTTTGCCTTTCAAGAAAAGTTTTGTGAGACAAACTTTTTTTTCAACTTTATTTATTATATTGAGAATTCTGAATCTTTAAAAGGTTCAGAATACTCAGTATAATAAAAGGCTGTTATAGTTTAACATAAATACGCCATACAATTAAAGTTGTGTTTTTGTTAGTTCCATTAAGCTATTAAGATTTAGTAATAAGGGTAGGAACTCGAAGAATTCCAAAATGTCACTTAAATAATTACAATGACTCTTCAGGGGACGGACTCTTGACTTTTAAATAGGATCATTTTCCAAGTAATGGCATTTTATTATGAAATGATAAAAAAGATTTAATATCATAATTGAAGAAGATTTTAGAAGCGTAGAAGGGTGAATCAACTTTTTCTTGTCCTCGACAAATCTTTGAATAAAAAGTCAATCAGCGTATTTTGCATCGATAATTGTGACATTTCCACTTAATCCCCGTATTAACGAACATCCATTTCATGATAGTTTCAAACTATTTTACTAATTGTTGTAAATGTTTAAAAATGCTTTACTAGTATAAAATATTAGTTGTTCTTAATTTTGTTTGCACCGAAATTCGTCCAAGGAGAAAGTTTATAATTTTTGTAATAAAATCTACTACGTGTTTTCCTAAGTTTCAAGAAAATTAATTCAGTTGTTTAAAGGTGCGCGTACACTGCGCCGGATCGGAGCGTGCAGAGCGGAAGGATTTGTAGCTGGAAGGATGTATTGATTTCTATAAAACTGCGTGCACTGGATCGTCTATTCTGCATTCTGGTATTTTTCCTAATGCTGTCATCCCAAACGAACGCCTCGTTCAAATTCTGACGTTTTAAGTTTTGACGTATTTACCATTTTGTGCTTCAAATATTAAGTTTACATAGCACACAGCCTTCATTACACAGAGCAAAGTCTCGAGAAACTCTGACACTGGCAACTCACCAAGTCAGCCATTATGAAAGAAGAAG
>JAOTAV010056661.1:0-15385 GCA_026546445.1 Cyclargus thomasi
TCAAAAATTAATTACAATTGAAAAAACACATTATGAAATATTAGGTACATACAAAAACTTATTTATTGCGCCGCCCCTACCTTGCCTGCCAATTTACATAATATTATTATCGGTACTCTCTATATATGAAGACATCAGAAACTAGTAATTCATGCATGTACAGAGAGGCCATTGGGTTGGGTCCGCTAATATTTAAAATTTCCTATGATTCTCTTCCTCATCTGCTTCTTCATCCCCATCCTCTTCCTCATCCCCATCCTCTTCCTCATCCGTATCCTCTAAATTTGCATGTGACAATTCCTCTTCCTCATAATCAATTCCTCAATAACCCTACCTATGTGCAGTCACACAATTTTATTTTAATTTTTTATTTTAAATTTTGCTTATAAGCCAGTAGTTACTTAGTTTCAGAATTATAATAAAACATGTTAATAAAATACTTATCATTCACCAACACCAATGAGATAGGATTTTCAATAATTACAATATAAATTAAAATTAAATTTCCTGGATTGTGTTTACTAACAGAATCCAGCAAATTTAATTTTAATTATATAGGTAATATATAGGTTTTTTAGGGTTTTCTCACTAGAAATCACTTTTTTCTTTGCTTTCTTTCTTTTCTTTTCTTTTTATGGCACTACGGCTATATTATATTCATGGTCAGTGTCGAGTTAGGCGGGAAATAAATTTTCTTTGTCAAATAATTTTAGCAACGTAACAATATTTCGTCAAGTCGAAAGTCTCGTCAAAGTCAAGATAAATCGTCAGTGCAGTTAAAGCGTCAAGTCAGTAGATTTAGTAAACGATTTCTAGTGAAGTTTTGGAAGGATACATAAAAAGTACGTTTCTTGAAGTTGTATCACTTGCCCACACTTGTGCATGATAACGAATATTTAATGGTTGAGATTCTACCACTATAACGCATTAAAACACAAAACAACACAAATTTAGCAAAGAAATACAAAAACACAACATCACATTCACGTCCTGCCAAAACTCCTAGAAAACCTTTAAAAAACCCTTAAGTATTTGAAACCCCCAAAAATTTCCCACTCGCTTATTTATATCCTAAATTTGGGGAGAACACCCCTAAGTTGGTAACATTGCACATTTGTATGCTTGAATCCTGGACCCTGGTAAATTCCCCATATTGCAGTGTTGCCGTCCTCATATTATATTAATGGGTAATGACTAATGGGACGTTTCCTTTATTTAAAATAAAGGAAAAAATAAATTATTTTTTAATTTGATTGTCAAGCAGTTATCGTCGTGACCGATGTCGTTACTCGTTTCACGTTTGGGTAGACAATTATCATTAATCGTTGATAAATGATACTGGTATGTCGTAGTCTGACTGCTCGTTTTGTTGATCGTTATGCCTTAAAAAAAATTAAAAAATCATAGGATATAGACAAAAGAGAGAGTTGTCATTTGTCAAATTTATGAAAGCGACTGGTGGTAATCGGTGATTAATGGTGATCAATTTTAAACTTTTCAGTTTTCCTACAACTTTTACACTTATACCGTGTATTAAAGATTATTTGCCCTATAATAAGCAAGCATTTAAATTAAATCTAAAACTCTACGTCACGATACATTAGAAGTTATACACTGTGTCATTTTGTAAGTCATGAATATTGTGGTGTCTAAAACGACCGTGGTTGGTGTTTATGTGTCTTTCGACTATGGCTTTTTACAATGCCGGTAACAATACAAATAAATTAAGTGACTCTGCAGATGAATCATATGTTGTGGATAACTTATCAGTCATTCCATTAGAAAAGGATAGCTTTGGTAAGTTGGATTGGAAGCAGGAAGCGTTACATTTACTCTCGTACTCGTATGCGTTATGTTCATATCGATTAAATATAAAATTCTTAAACTCTGACCGTTTCCGTATATTAGCCAAATGTCTTCTTTCTATAACAAGGCTAACAGTTTACCCATTTAAATTACTACTTAATTACTAGTACTGATTTATGAGATTTTTTTTCTCATAGTAGTTGGAAACATCTGTAGTGTCTGTTTAGCCAGTCCAGCATTGGTAGGTACCATGTAGTTATAACAAGTGTTATTAACAAATATGAAAAAACTTTATTTTTGTGAGGGTTGTCATTCACTAGGCCCATTGTAATAATAATTGTTATTAAGACACTAGCATACTGTGTGTACATAATTTTGAGGAGGTACAACATCAATATATTCTGTTTTTAGCAATATGTGAACAGTGTGGACATGTTGGAAGACGGTCTCAGTTTTATTTACGTAACAATAAAGTTTGCTCGTTAAGCTGTCACTCAAGAAGACGTTACTGTAATTGGAGATTTAAATTCACTGAAGGAACAGATCACATGGAGGGCCTTATACCCCTAGAGCCTTTGCCTCAGTTACAACACTGGCAAACTACATTCAATGATTTGCAGGTATTTCTTTTGTTTTTTAAAAATGTAGTTCACATTGTTTAAGGCAAAAACTTAAGTATAAGTTAAATTATTAGTAGAATGCATAAAATAATTTTTTTATATTAAAAATGCAAAGGGGAACCAGACAAAATAGTCAAAGAACTAGTAACAAAATAGACAAAGAAATAGTTGTTATAAGCTCATTTCAAATTGCTGCTTAAATCACACAATTTTCACGAACATGTATTAATTTTTCTTTTAAGAACCTTATACCTTTAGAATTATAAGCACAGAATAAATAATAGTACTAGTACAGAAAATGTACTCCAAAATTCTGCTAAAGTTAATATTAATTATGCTATGTTACTATTAAGTTTAAATTTCAACAATATAACTCTCAACAAATAAAACTTGCATGTAAGGCCCTGGTAATGTACCCCTCCGGAGGTGTACTTACAGCTTAATACTGTCACAATGCAACAGGCCTGCTATAAGTAAGTTTTGCACTAAGAAATAATTGTCATATATTGAAGTTGTTTACAGGGTCCCTACTTTGTTCACACAGTGATTTGAAATGAGCTCGCACAGTAACTATGAAATACCTACCTTATGACATATATTGCACATTGTTATTGGTCCTAGGAGCAGCCTCCATTCATTTTTGCAAATTATCCTTTGGCTATTGTTTTGTACATACATATCATTAAAATATTATGCTTTGGCACATACTTATTATTATAATGATAAAAAATATCAGCAAAAGCTTATTTTATAGTTAATCATAATAAAAATAAATCTATTATATAATTAAACAAAAAATAAAAACCGTCAATATTTATAACTTTCAAGTTGGTACCAGCTTTTACAATTTCTTAGATTCTTGACATTAAACTCACGCTTAAGGAAGCTGGTACCGACTTCAAAATTATAAAGATTGATTATGGTTAATGTTAAGGCTTGGGACAATTTTTATAAGGCACTAATAGAGAAAAATAATTATTTATTACCTTTCAGTTCGTCTATATTTTTTTTTGGTGTGGAAGTCGGTTTTTATTTTTTGTTTAAAATTAATTTATTTTTCCCTTTTAACTGTTAGTCAATTACATAGTTAGCTGGAGGTAATTCCATCTGAGTATGTTTTTTTATATCCCTCAATCGATTTTTCATGGATCCTGTTTATCAGAGCGTCCATAGGTGCAGGTTTGAACCTGGGTGGAGGCCTGCACCAATGAGACATTTTCCGATCTGAAGTATATAATACGGATGCTCTTTGCCGTGGGAGAAGGCCGGCTCGACTGGAGCGATACCACGGCCTCACAAAAAACTGTCGTGAAACGGGGTTGTGTTTCGTTTAGTGAGTGAGTTTACGGGTGGCCCAACTTTTCTGATCTCCTATCCCTATTCCCATTCCTTATTCCCTTATAAAACAGGCCGGCAACGCACTTGCGATTCTTCAGGTGTCGCAAGTGTCCATGGGCGACGGAAGTTACTTTCCATGAGGTAACCAGTCTGCTCGCTTGTAGCTTAGCTTGTCGCCTTCGAAACCAGGGCATACATTTGTGCAAAATCATACTTTTTGGTTGCATATACCTAGAATCCTTCAAGGAAAGTGTATGTAAATCACTATATGTTTTCATATCAATTTCAAAGAGTACCCTCGATTCCTCCTGGATCGCATCATCAGATCACCAATTTTGTAAAAATTGGACCAAACTGCAGCCAACAACCAAAAAATTTTCGAAATCGGTCCACAAACGGCGGAATGCGTGGTAAACATAAAACAAAGAAGAAGATATTATATGTATACACTCGAATTGAGAAACCTCCTCCTTTTTTGGAAGTCGGTTAAAAGTCGGATTTCCCTTCCTTACACTATAACTCTAGAATGCACGAACTAATATTCACAGTTTTGCATTAGTTGGAAATGTCTTGGTCTTTGTGAGGTTTATAGCAAAGGAAATTCAGGAAAAATTAGAAAAAAAAAAGAAAATAATTTTCTCCATCTCTGATACACAGCATGCACTACAATGGTGCTTGACTACTATACTAATACTAATACTTAGCTACTTATTGTATTCTGCCCAGTTAATGTCTCATACAATTGATCAAAATTTTCATTGTGGGTTCTGTTAAGGGTAATAAGCACTACTAAGTGTAATAAGCACTTAATTCTAATCTCCATGTGGACGGAGTTGCGGGCAATAGCTTATATAAAATAATCAAATTCAAAAGTTACACATAGAAATTCCAATGAAAAATTAAGACACAAAACTCCTTAAAGAATCAAAATTTCTATTAATTTCTAGGTCCTATAACAATAGGACCTAGAAAATCAATCTTTGAAAACATTCAAAGATTGATTTTAAAATAAATAATTTTTTACTAATTTTAAGGCTGGTCCAATAAAGACATCTTCATCAGTATTGGCTAATAGTTACGAATGGAAGGATGAACTGTTTGGTTGTGATTTTCTGGCGGCACCTGTGAGTCTATTCAAACATGCTCCCCTCCATGAAATGTGGGATAACACTTTTGAAGGGATGAAGGTTGAGGTGAAGAACACTGATTGTGAAAATTATTCTGAGAAACACAGTGACTTTTTCTGGGTAGCTACCGTATTAAAGGTACAGTGCAGTAGATATTTTCATGGTTTAACATTACTCTAGAAAATGTTTTTTCTATTCAATTTATTTCTTTAGTTTACAATATTTTTCTCAAATGTTTTGGGCTCTTCTTCAGATTAACACTACAATATTAAGGTTTAAATAATATTATAAACGCGGAGGTGTGTTTGTCTGTTTGTTACTTATCTTCATGCCCAAATCACTGAACCAATTTTCCTAAAGTTTCTAGTTAACCACTTCTCTCTCATAATATGTCTTCAATAGGGAAAATTTGTATAAAACAAAATTGATTGATTAATGCAAACTATAATGATAGTAGTCTAAAAGATAATATACAGAATGACAAAAAATCGAAGATTTCTGTTGAGAAGTGAGTAAGATATTACAGATTTAAGTTTTCTAACCAATTTAGTACTCAAGTTTCAACTTTATATAAAACTTATAGACTTTGATGGATCTGATCGCTCTTTCTGACTACTTTATTTTCAACTTTATCAAAAAACTAATTGGACTACATCGTTTTTAATAACAATAGATTTATTTAAAAAAAGAATAAAAAATCATACTTATTTCCTATTGTAAAGACATAGCAGTATATCCTAAATTTAATCTTTCTAATAGATACTATAATCTAGTATGACTCCTTCTATGAATGATAAAAAAAATTATACTTTACAATACATTTGCAGGTAAAAGGTTACATGGGGTTGTTAAGATATGAAGGATTTGGCAGTGATGACTCAAAAGACTTCTGGGTTAACCTATGCTGTTCCCAAGTGCATCCAGTAGGCTGGTGTGCTACACGCGGGAAACCTCTCATTCCACCTCGCACTATAGAAGACAAATATACTGACTGGAAAAAGTATGGAATTTCCTTACTTCTGTAGTTTCAAGAATTTAAGAAATATATATCTAAATAATAATAATAATAAGAAATCTTTTCCCTCTCTCGTCTTAATAATAAAATTACAAAAGCAAGAAGAACTCCAGCTACATTTCTATTTGCAATAAAATTTTACAGTTTGTAACGAAAATTCTGGGAACTCTCATAACAATGTCTTTGCAATTTACTTTTCAGGTTTCTAGTAAAACAGCTAACTGGGGCAAGGACACTGCCAGCCAACTTTTATACCAAGTTAAATGATAGTATTGTATCAAGGTTTTCAATTGGTTCAGTCATGGAAGTAGTAGATAAAAATAGAATATCACAAGTTAAGGTAAGCAAAAAAAAGTATATATTTATTTTTTTCTCAATGTTTGAAAATATTGTATAGTATTTACTCTCATATTTCTTGGGGAAGCTAAAATGTAAGACTCTGTGGGCTAGATTTCTCTTCACTTATCTTGTAGCTCACTGGGTAGTTTCTTGAAGCTATACTTGTAATAGTACGACAGAAAATATTGAATTAGCTGTAAAACTAATAATTAATTAGAAAGCACGACAAATAAAGCCCCTCGATGAAGTCTGTCTAAGTCCTTTGTGTTTTAAATGCTCTACAGCTATGTCCAAGCTTGACTATCTGTGAAAATATTTTATCTTTTCATGAACTGCGTATTGCAGGTAGCGAGTGTGGTTGAAATAGTTGGTAAAAGACTGCATGTTAAGTACTATGACAGTTCACCTGAAGACAATGGATTTTGGTGTCACGAAGACTCGCCACTGATTCATCCAGTCGGTTGGGCTTTCAGAGTTGGCCATCCTTTAGACGCTCCTCAAAGCTACTGCCAAAGGGTAGCAGCCGGACGGCTTATGCCAAACGACAGTACACTAGAAATGTTTTATAAATACCCAACAAACGAACCACCTTTATTCACCGAGGGAATGAAGTTAGAAGCTATAGATCCTCTAAACTTGTCGGCCGTTTGTGCTGCCACTGTGATGCAGATATTGAACGAAGGCTACATGATGATCCGAATAGATTGTTATCCTGCGGATGCGTCTGGGGCGGATTGGTTCTGTTACCATCAAAGATCTCCGTGTATTTTTCCTGTGGGTTTCGCATTAGCCAACAATATACCACTAGTTCCTCCAGCTGGGTAAGTTAACAATATTTAAAATTATGAAGTCCCAGGAAAGGTCAAGAGATTTTTATTTATGAAAAAAGTACAGTCCCGCGATAAGCAAATTTTAGCGCAAGTTAGTTGGCGCCGTAATGTAACGTCGTTCCGTTTATCCTTTTTTTTTAGTATTTCTTTTCGTTTTTTAGTTTCGCTTATTGTTTTTTTGGTATCTGTAAATAAACATAACTATTTTTAGGCTCTACATTGTTTAAAACTATTTACTTCCCGCGGCTTTGTTCGTATAAAAACGAAAATAGGTTTTTTCAAGACCTAGCCTACTCTCTATCTTATCAAGCTACTCAACCTGTTGCTTCGTCTGAGCTTTCCCATTTACAATATTAGTATGGAACAATATATTTCAGTTGGACGGCCGAGCAGTTCAGTTGGGAGCGGTATTTGCGCGAGGGGGGCGGGGTCGCGGCGCCGCGTACGTTGTTCAGCGCACGCGGTCACGTGGTGTCGCACGGCTTCGTGGCGGGAATGCGGCTGGAATGCGCCGACTTGATGGACCCGCGACTCGTGTGCGTCGCGACCGTCGCCAGGGTTGTCGCTGATCTGCTCAAGGTGTATAATAAACTTAAGGCTTAGTGCTCTGTATCAAAACGAGGGCATTTGCTGTGTTAAATTAGCAAATACTCAATAATGTAATGAGGCATTCATTGTGAAAGGAGTCAGAGGCCCTTATCGAGACCACACCTAGTGACACTAATGTTATGGATCAACTCGACGATTCACGTTCCATAGAGTTGAAGTTTTGTATCATAATGTATAATGAATATTGTAATTCGCCTAACAATAATACAATTTTACTAGCAGTGTTTTACGCCTACCGCATTGCTGCCCATAAAATATTCAAAAGCCGTGTAACAATAACTAAATTCGTTTGAAATTGTCCTTGCAGGTCCACTTCGACGGCTGGGGTGGCGAGTACGACCAGTGGTTGTGGGCTCACAGCACCGACGTGTACCCCGTGGGCTGGTGCCGTGCTGTGGGCCACCGGCTGGAGGGGCCGCTGCAGCCTGCTCGCGCGCCCCGACGACCCGCACCTAGACCCATGCGGCGGAGACGACGGAACGGTGAGTTCAAGTTATATAGTTACTTCAAATCAGTTGGCCTCGCGCACAAAGGGTTCCGTACTAGTAGAACAAAAAATTTGAAAAAGTTGTTCTGGAACTTTAACAGTTATAACAGTCGACCGCGTCATGCTAGCGATAGCGCGATGTAGACGACCTCTAGCGACATCTATTATCAAAAGGAAGAAAATGGCAACGAAAAACTCATTTGTTGTACGGGTTTTAAGGTAAAAATCTTAAAGGCATATCCCACAATCGAGGTCCTCACACTAAATCCAATTCCAATTTTACATAACCAAACTTCGGCGTAGTGCCTAACAGCATGGAAATGTAGTGATGACTTTACGTAAACTAATTATTTTTTTAGGCAACAAGGTAGCAGCACCTCCGGTTAATACGACCGAGGAGAGTTCCCAGAACTCCGATATAGGTGATGTGAAAAGTCTGTCGCCACCGACCAGTGTCTCCGAAGTGTCTCAGGCCGAATCTCAACCCGAGGACGCAAAGTTTGAGCTTAAAATGCAGGTGGATGAACCGGTGGTTGAAAAGGTTGAAAAAGAAGACAAGAATATCAAAGTTGAGGTGAGATATACTTTTGTGTGCAAGTTAAGTTAAAGTTTTTCGCAGCAATGTTGCATTATATTAGTCTCAACAGTCATTGATCAAAAGGTATAGAGTTAACATGACATGAATCGAGTTATTGAACTCATAATTTGTGAGTGATATACGAAATAGAAAAGTAAACGTGTTTGCTCCGAAATATCTCAAATTGAATACTCAAAATATTCAAAATCCTTAATCGTTTCCAGATTCCTACTGAAATGACGATGGAGGTTCCTAGTGAGATGACAGATGATAAGCCCGAAATGAAGAGCGAAGATAACAAAGTTATACCTAGGTTAATTAATACTACAGTGCCCTTAGATGTACTAAACTCCGTTGACCCGGAGAATTGGACTGAGGCGGATGTAGCGAAATTCCTCACAGTCAACGACTGTCAGCCTTACTGTGTGAACTTTGCACATATAACCGGCTCCGCTATGCTACACCTCACTAAAGATGAAATAATTGAGCTACTGGAGATGAAAGTTGGTCCCTCGCTGAAGATTTTCGATCTTATACAGCAATTGAAGTGCAAAATAAAACAACCGCAGTGCAGGTTGCTAGGAGGCTTTAAATAGCATAGGTAATTATAGTTTGTTCGCAGATGCCTATGCAGTTCGCTGCTCACAGCCAAATGTAATATTTTATAAGTTAAGAGAAGAATCACAATATGAAAAATAAGATAAATCTCAATGAAATCGACTTTTAATCTGACTATTGAAGTTTAAGGGGATGAAGGGGCTAACAATTTGTAAATTTTTGTTTTGTTGCAAAAACGGATGCTTAAGAACCGGTCCTTAAGCATCCGTTTCCCGGAAAACTGAGTTTAAAAAATGTGAATTGAATTAATAACCAGATAATTTTGCCAGACAATGAAGAAAAATAAGGAAATGCCTTTATTGACAGTTATTCACTTCATCCAGTTAGGTCTCCAAATATAAACTTTTAATTTTAGGTTGACTCTAACTATGGGTTCTTTTATGTATACTGTCGCATTTTTAACCAATTTTTGAGTGTTTCTTTCCTTGAGAGTTACTATTTTTATAGTCATAGAATCAATACTGTGTTTATAATGGAATTGCCTATTAGGAATAAATCTACACATTGCAGCTTTTAGTTTTACTGTATAATGTATTTTTGATATAGAATAAAAGGTTTTCAGTCACACAATAATATATTTAATCAAATATGAATCTGTTTCCATTTTTGATTGAATAAATATTTAATTCACTAGTCACATGCATTGTAAATGCCTGAAAAAACGGAAAATCATGTTGTCTGTTGAGTCACAAGCACTATATTATGGCGTGGATAATTTTTATATCAATAAAACCGGACTGCGAGCTGCGACACATTTAACCCTTAAAACGCCAAAGAAATAAACACACAATTTGTACACATCTTTCTCTGTGCAGTGGGGAAAATGTTATGTATTGAAAGTTAAAGTCATCATTGAAAGTTAAAGAAATGTATGTTACGAACTCATAGCCACCATCCATAAAGTACGTGTCACACATAGAGGGAGGGGGAGGGAGTCAATGAAGTGTGACAAGGAGTAGGGAGGGGTCGTAAGTATTCTTAAAAATTGTATGACACTCTTTATGGATGGTCCTAAATCATGAATCAGCCCGCAGTAAATTGTATTTGTATCGAGTAAAGACTAAGAAGGTGTTTTGACCGATTTAAATGCAATAATAATATAATGCCATGTTAGGTGCTGATGTTTTGTTGTGTGCCTACTTTAGACAATTTCTTTTTCATACTTTTATTTTGATTTTTGCTGATACTGCATGCGTGTACAGTATTTAATAATATCGTGATTAGAATACCTTTTCTCTCGATGCGACTGTTAAACTGAGTCATTCGTGGAAATGAATTGTGATATTTTATTATTTATAAGTTTTAGCTTGTAGTCTTCGAAAGCCTTGTAATGTAATTTTTTTACGGGAATGGATTTGTCAAACCACTATTGATATTCTATTAAATCAGAGCTGGAAAATAATGCTGTCCAGTGCCGTCATTTTTATATATGTTACCGGTAATGTGTATAATGAGGCTTTCTTTAGAATTCCTAGGCAATGTATAGAACGCCTAATATGCTTAGGCAATGTATGAAATAGTTTTAAATTTATACATTGCCTAGGTATTATATAGAATGCCGAATCTGTAACCAGCAATGTATGAAATCCTTAATTTTTACAGGTAGTCGATACCAGCTAACTCAAACGCTAATAGACTTAAAAAACGGAGATTATCAATTTGAGCCGTGTGTAGGCTCTAACCTAAACTATCCGAGTCGGATCTGCTCTGACATAAGAGTCGAGTCACAGAGGTTTTGGGTAACGATGTAATTTTACAAACCTTTTATAATATTTTGTCGAGGTTCCGGCTAAAATGTAATTATTACGTTAAATACGAACCCCTTTAATCATCCCATAGTTTCGATTTCCTCAAATTCAGGCAATTCGATTCAAAAGGCCACCCGTTTAACATACTAACATAGTCAAAGATCAGTTTATTTTTCACATTACCGGGAGAACAGCAAGCATTTCGTAAACTATATATACATTTATAATATTTCATACACTGCCTGAATGCCACTGGCTTCTATATGATGTAAAGAATGTCTGCGTTATAACATTGCCGGTAACATATATCACACGTACGGTGAATCGTAGATAAAAAATTGTCGACGAATTTATTTAAAGTTTTCTAATCTCTTCTTCGCTTAAAGCATTTGAAAGTAGATATTTAAAATTGCTTTTAACATTTTAGAACAGTCAAATAAAATATATTTTTTTTTAACATAACCTATGCAATAAGTTTTAACTGCATTGATTTTTCTGAAAAATTCGTGTTAACTTTAAATCGATCTATTTTTATCAATATTAATTACTCTTACAATAGATTTGCAGATGTTGAACAGGCGGTAATCGAAATGCCTTTGATAGTGACTTATATAATATAAGTCTCTGATATAATACCAGGGACATATTTAACCAACATTACGTTTCGTCAAATTACCATTATTTTATTGATAGGTAACTTTGCCAAGGTTTCGCTTAATTGGGATGTTGGATAAATAATACGCATATTCTTGTGTTATACAGTATCGGTTTCTTATGTTTATCGAGTATTAGACATCGTTTAAACGCTGATTTATTGCGGTTTTATTTTTCTTTCTCCCGACATTTCGCGAGCTTTCTAGCAGCTATGGTGGTTGGATGTGATCACGGCTGCTAGATTGCAGGGTTTTAGTTTTTGAAAATCTTAGAAATAAATATATTTAAATACTTTTTGTTTTATTATTTTATTAGACCTTAGTAAATAAATGGACGGACATTGCATCACAGGATTGAGAAATATAATTTTTTTTAAGTCACCAGTATATTTCCTTACTGGTGATCATGTCTTGAAGAACTTTATTTGTTAGAAATCTGTAACAGAGAAAGGAATTTTATATTAATAAATGCTGTCTCGTTAAAACTCGAGAACGTATTTGGCTATTATCAAACTTAAAATTTTCCTAGAAATCCCCTCAAAACATAATTTAGTATGAACTTTGTATGCAGCTTATAGACTAACATCATAATCAATAGCGGATATCTCTTTTTAACTGAATAATTTAAAGGCTTATAACTTTATTATTTTTAATTTTATTGGAAAACTATATATTACATCGTTTTTCAATAACAATAGATTTACTTAAACCAAGTACTAAAAATCATGCATATTATTTCCTATTGTTAACTGGCTGCAAAATTGAATTTGGGCTCTCACCTCATTGTATGTGTGTGAACGGTAGGAGCGTAAAGTGCGCAGCACATAAAGTCTCCCGACCTCTGCGCGTGGCATTTGTGGTATTCTGAACACCAGTATGTCTCGCTCATACATGGCAGTGAATTTTGTATATCTGTAAAAAATGCACTGTTTAAATAATAAACATACAATTTTTGAATTCCCTATATTGTTTACTGTAAAATAAGCTGAAAGAGTAACTTTTCAAATTTAATGTAACTTTCTGAGATGACCTCTTTCTGTGCTACTACTTTCACAGTAAAGTATATACAGAGACTCGTACACCCTAAAATAAAATTTTAAATTACTTTGTTTTGATACATCCTTTAAAAACTGAACAAGATTAAAATTTGTATAACTTTTGCATACCTTTTTCATCTACATTTTTTACATTCAGTTCTGGGGCTAGATCTTTTGCAGTGGTTATAAAAAAAGTGCGCAGAATGTCAATGCGATGATTAGCCGACATGGTCCTGCTTTTCTGGTTAGTCGCATGGAGATGTCTTGAGAACACACATCGTCTTTTTGTTATATTTATAAACAGTATTCTGGAAAAAAGAATTAAAATTGTTGCAGTTAATAATATTATAACTGGTATTGTCTATACGCCGAAACTACTCAATGAATTTTGATGGAATTTGATATATTAGATAGGGTATTCCATACTATGTGACTTAGATAATCGGATACTTTTGTTCCGATAAAATGTTTCCTTGGAATAAATTATTTACGAATGTCCTATTCAACGCCAGTAGAAGCTATTTGGAATCTCAGATCAAATGTTAATAAGAGGTTGGAAATAAATAGTTTACTTATAAATGATAAAATACTTACCCTAGCAACACAGGTTCAAATGTTATACTCGAGGGGAAGTTTCTTGGATATACTAATTTGGCTTCCTTTATGACCTGTGTGTAACCTTCCCAACACTGAAGTACAATTTCATCAATTTCTGAGAGGGCGGGTGTAGCACCACATACCACTAGGACATACACATCAGCTAGAAGTTTGCATGTCACTGCTCTAAATGCTACCTAAAATTTATTTGTTTATAAGCATGTAGGGCAATAACTTTAAAAACATCAATTAGATTCATAATAATTTAAAATTGTATAATTACGAAATAATATTATGATGAAAAAAACATGCCAAGTGCGAGTTAAAATCGTGCACGAAGGATTCGTACCAGTAAATAGCAAATAATTTAGGGACCAGAGTTTCGAAAGTCTGATGTTACTCAATTTAAAAGCCTTAGCTTTACACTTTGTAGCAATGTAGACATACTGCAGCGCCATCTAGTAGTACCAAGAAGCCACTCTTAAATATAACAACTAAATATAAACTATATAAAACAGACTAAGTTTTTAGTATTTGTTGTCATAGCAGCAATAGTAATACATATTCTGTGAAAATTTTAACTCTCTAGCTCTTATCGTTATTGACAGATGGAGACAGATGGACGGACGGACAGACAGACAGACATCAAAGTCTTAGTTATAGGGTTCCCTTTTAACCCTTTGGGTACAGAACCCTAAAATCAATTATACTTACATTGGGGCTCATCTGAGGCAGGTACACCAAAGTATCTCTTAAAGGTGCCCCATTTTGTGCTGAAGCTAGTAATAGAAGAAGCCTGGCTTCTCGTGGATCTAGTTCACAGAAATCAGAGCTTGTTGCCACTAAATTACCATGTATACTCAAGCATGCCCACCTTCCTGTCACTTTCTCCGCATATGAATCTAAAACTTGCTATAACATACAAACATTTTAAATTAGATTACAATATTATGCAAAAAATTTCTATTAGCAATAATATGAGTGTTGTTATTGCATACCTGTAGCTGTTGAGCTTGAGGACATAGCATGCTTTGTATGAGATCTAATATAATAGTGGTTTGTGGGATACAATTTGGGTCTAAGGACTCCAAAAAGTAGTCCATAATAGGATAACACTGCCTCAAATCTCTTTTTATCTGGTCAATGTTTTTCAAACTTTCCAGTTCTTTTTTGCCAATGCAGAATATCATTAAATTATAAATGTATGACAATAGTAATTCTATATCACACTCTAGACCACCAGTTACAATCCCTATAAAAGTTATGCTAAAATCAGAAATAGAAAATAGTAGTAAATAGCATAGAGTAATAAGTGATATTATTAGATATCTGATGTTGGTTATCAACAAACCTTTTGCAGTATTCTTTCCAAATTATTGTCCCATTATCAACTTTAGTATCTACCATTGATATATTGTGGCATTTACTAAACATATTGATGCCATGTAAAGATGCTATTGTTGAGAATTGGACCTATAATAATGAATGTGAAAGTAAATACAGAAATGTAACGTTCATTTAATAAAAATTAGCAATGTAAATTAATATCGAAATGCGAAGTGGTCAATTTCTGTTAAGATATCATACATTATCGTTGCTTCCTCGTTTTCTTGAGAATATTGGAACTCCACTTTCAGCCGCTACAGCAATAATTATAACTGACATTTTTTTATTTCCTTATAATAAATAATGTTTATAATCCTTATAATATATAAATCCTTAAAATAAATATTAATAAATTTAAAAGTTTGTAATGTTTATTGATTTTGTTTACTTTTTTCAGATTTTTTAGTTTGCATCGTTGGCTGTCATTATAATTGTCATTAGCTGTAGTTCTTCTTCTTGATAATAACTCCTTGGTGAGTTGCCAATGTCAGAATGAGTGGATACTTGGGTGCTGTCATAACTCAGAACCCTAGACAAGTGGCAAGCGATTATTTTTTACAATAATCGCTTGACGTGTTTTTGTATTGGATTGACATAG
>JAOTAV010056672.1:0-15384 GCA_026546445.1 Cyclargus thomasi
GGCCCCGTGCGAGTTTCTTACGCCGTCGTTTTTACCACAAAAGTGAAAATACATATTTTAAAAGATTTTTAACGTTTTCTAGGAATTTATACGCCCTTATGCGTATACATTAACCTATGAAAGATTCACTTACTTTACTAAGGACCTGTTTTACCGACCACTTTTTTGATCGATTCTCCATACAAAAACTGTCAAATAACGTTGTATCAGTCAAATAAATAGGCTATCTGTAAGCGGTAAAACAAGCCCTAAGTCTGATCACTGGTAAATCTTATTTGTGCTTATTCCTAGTTTTTCTAAAGTAAATATCACTTTTTAAATTAAATTTATTTAGATTTTTACTAATATAAATTACATTATCTAAAATATATTGAGAAGCTAGAAGTTAGGCCCGTACTTATAATCAGCGCTTAGTACTTAAGAGGATGATCAAAAAATTTGTAATGCTTTTTCTATTTATAAATACATTATCATATCACACTCATCATCAATCATAAATACACATAGTACCTTGGGTGAAAAATACGGCCCGTCCCGCTGCGCCCCGACAATGTTCGACAAGCGTAACCAATAGGGAAGATGCGCGTAAAACAAAATTTATTGAATCCAAATTATTATGATAGTGGGCTAAAAGATATACAGAGTGATAAAAAATCTCTCAATTCTATTGAGAAATAAGTAAGATATTAGCGATATACGTTTTCTACCCATCTCTTTTTCTCAAAATGTTATTTAGCATGAACTTAGTATGCAATGAAAATCGGACCTATCTTTCTAACTTTAAAGGCCTTTGTTGTATTCAATGTTATCAAAAAAATAGTTGGACTATATCGTTTTTAATAACGATAGATTTATTTATGAAAATAATAAAGAATCATACATATTCCCTATTGTAGTTAAACTCTTTATAGTAACTGTTATTATTGATGCCTCATACTTTATACCCTATTATGACAATTTTAAGTATTCGATAGTATATTAATATGTATAAGACAAAAATTAGTGAACATGAACAAACTTCGGACTTGAAGACCTCTGAAAAGTGAAATCTATAAGCGTGGCATAACTTAAAAGTAGCCGTAGGTGCCTTTGTCGAAAAAAAGTTATTTGAAATACCAAATTTGACAGTGGCACTTGACAAATGACAATCATTTGACACATGAGTTTTTGAGTTTTGAGGTTATTCGTAAAATGTGTATAATATAACGTTTGTTTACGATTTTTTTGAATATTCTAAAGAAAACTGATTTAATTTTAAAATAAAACAAAGACAATATGTTTAAAATACCAGATTGGGGTGAAGATATACCTAAAAGCAATATTGACGTAAATACATTATTTCCAGTAAGTGATTTTTTTTAAATAATGTAACTTTGAAGTAATACTGTTATAAGCTGAGGTAACTTATAATTATTTACATTTTACAATATATGTGCTGTATATAATTATATGGTATACAGTAATAAATACTTTATTTAATGCTTTTTACAGAGTAAACACAAGTCCAAGGTAAAACAAATAAAAGGCATTAAAAAAACAGAGAATAAGATAGAGAATAACATCAAAAGTGGAGGCAATTTACTACCAAATGGTAGTGGAAGAGTAACTAAAATAAATTTGAAACAACCTAAGTATAAAGCTAAAAAGTTTCAAAATGTGTCACCAAAAAATAATGCTTTTAAGAAAACAGCAAATGAACAAACCCCTACCCCTAGTATCTTAGATATTCAGAATTGTGACACAGACAAGTTAGATGAAGTTATTCTAGATGCTAAAAAGAAAAATCTAACAGACTTGTATAAAAAAGATGACAATGAAGAGGAACTCTTTACAGAAAAGGTTAAAAATGTTAAAAAAATCAACAATAATGAATTTAGTCATGGAAAAAAACTAAAGAAGTTGAAAACAAATGAAAGAAAATTAAAAAAACAAGTAACACAAAGTAAAGTAAATTTTGATAACAATACACAGATAATAAAAGAAAAGGATAAAATTGAAAACTCATGTAAAAAAGATACAAAATCTGTTAATGCTAAAAAGAAAAATAATAATGGTATACATCCTACTGATATTCCAACAAAAAATACCAAAAGCAAAGATAATGAAGATATTAGAAAGCAATGTGATGACAATAGTGGTAAAATAACAAAGGTTGGCAATTTTTCAGCTGATAATACAACTAGTTTAAAAGATCGCAAAAAAGGATTATTAAAAAATATACTGCAAAGTCATAGGACTCCAATTAATGTTAGTGGAAACAAATTACGGGAGAGAATGTTAGAGAAATTAAATGGTGAGTTAATATACTTACTCTTCTTTAATCTGCATCATTTTTACAAAGTTTATTATGCTTACTAAACCCCTTGGCCCCCAACGTGTTGTTGACACAAATAGTAAATAGTTCTAATTGTATCTCTCCTCATATGTATAGAAAAATACTTGAAGGTAAATTAAAAATAGAATAGGTAGACCTGGTTATTATATCTTTAATAAAATGAAAAAGGACTTCCAGTAAATAAAAAAGTTGCTATTTATTGCTTTGGAATTGAAAAGCTAAACCAACTGATTAAAATTTATTGCAAAACAAGTAGAAAGCATGTTGAAAACCTAACACTGACATTGTAATTTGAGAGCAATGATAAAGAACAAAAGAGACAGAAATAACAAATGACAATATTAAGTTTGGATTGGGTAACAATTTTTAAAATTACATGATCTTCATTGTATAAATAATAGCTATTTAATTTTTTTAGCCGCAAAGTTCAGATTTCTAAATGAAAAGTTGTATACATCAAGTGGTACAGAAGCACAGAAACTGTTTCAAGAAGATCCCGCAGCATTCCAGACCTACCACCAGGGCTACCAGCAACAGGTGAAAAAGTGGCCAGTTAACCCCTTGGATGTTGTAGTAAAGAGAATAATAAATCTGTAAGTTGAAATTGAAATCTTATAAAATTTTCATTTACAATATTTCTTTAACGCTTATTTATTTTTAAAATTTATTACAGACCAAAAACTCACTTGATAGCCGATCTGGGTTGTGGAGAGGCAGCCCTCTCAAAACGAGTCACCCAAACTGTGCGATCATTTGACCTTGTAGCCACAGCCCCGGGGGTGGAAGTCTGTGACATGGCTCACACACCACTACTAAGTGCGTCAATGGATGTAGCGGTGTACTGTCTAGCTTTGATGGGCACTGATCTAACTCAGTATCTGGTGGAAGCCAACAGAATTCTTAAGATGGGGTAAGAGTCCAGTTTTGTAGAACACCAATAGAGCTTCAGTGCCTTGTGAGTAGACCTCTGATTCGCACTCTTTTGAGTGCGAATCAGAGGTACACATTATTGCTGCTTATTGCTGTTGAAGACCCACCGGCACGAACAGTTTAGCGCGACTGGATAAATATCACGGCCTCACAAACAACTGGCATGAATTATATGATATAATTTTTTAAAAAGGACTGTTAAAATATGTTGTCTTTTATTCTATTTAACATAAATGGCTCTTATAACTGTATATCAATACACTCATAATAATGCAATGTCCACTGCCTTTTTTCAGTTTGTGAGTATTGTACCCACTTTTCTGACAAGAATGTAAAAAGGGTTTCGTATTTTTCTGGCCTTTTCAAAATAATTTAACATTTTTATTAAAATTGTGCTTGAACTAGCACTAATTTAAAACTTTTATGTTTCAGTGGCCACCTGCTAATAGCAGAAGTAGAAAGCAGATTCGACGATGTAGACGCCTTCACAAAAGAGGTACAAAAGTTAGGTTTCACCCTTAGGAAGTTGGACAAGACGCATAAGGTGTTTTACTTTATGGAATTTACGAAAGCGAGAGAACCACCAGTGAAAAAATCAAAGCTACCATCACTTTACTTGAAGCCCTGTATATACAAGAGACGCTGAATAAAGGCATAGAATGAAACCCGCGTTTACTTACACATAATATTAATGAGTAATGGGGGAAATTGAAAGAGAGCCAGTTGACGGACCTACGTCATTTGGTCGGAACATGTCAATTCCATGTAAGTCGTGATCTGTCAGCTGAGTTTGACATAACCCGACCAAATTACTTAGATCCAGGAACTGTATCTGTTTCAACTTCTCTGTTTGTACCATAATGAGGCAATTGACAGATCTACGTCATTTGGTCAGAATATGTCAATCGATAATTGACATATTCTGAGCAAACAACGAAAATTGGTAGTATGTAACTCGTGATCTGTCTACTGGATTTGACAAAACACGACCAACTTATATCCGCAATCTGGCTCTGTATCAACTTCCTTGGTAGTACTTTATTTTGCTTCTCAAGTTTTTCGCAAGAATAGAACAAATGTCTAGGAAGAAGTCAATTAATAAAAATCATTGTTATAAAAATATTTTCAACAAAAAAAACATTTTATATATTATTATTTACAATTCACTTCATAATGAGATAGTATTTTGTCACGTCATTTTCAATTCGTCCATAACCTCTTCGGCTTCCGCACGGAGATTTTCAACTTTTTCTATGAGCATCATCTAAAACAAATAAAGTTCTTACTTATTTTCCAACACTGAAGAAGAAAGCTATACTTATTATCTTATTTAAAAATGATTAGATATTTCAAACATTGTATCCAAATATATACAATATCTCTGCTGCGTACATACGTTGCGTACACAGCACGTAACTTTGCGTTCTCGATATCAGTGACTATAGTTACAACATACCCGCGCGGCGCTAATAAGATGCGACGCAGCACGTACGCCTAAATGCGGCACGGCGGCGGTGAGGTCTTGGGGCTTCGCTTTAGCTACGTCCTCCACGCGTTTGAAACCGCCGCGCACAAGCTGTTGAGCGCGAGCCTGGAAATGTTGGTTTAAAAATATACTTTAAACATTGGATTCACTTATATAAATTTACATCATTACTAAAGCCAGACACACATTATATTTTTGATCGTAAAAAATCTGACGCCCTGCCGAAACCGACACTGCCCATATATTTTTTTATGGACTCCGAATATAATTCTTCGAAGCTTCTAAAAGGCGTGCGCTATGTGAAACATAGCATCCGGCGATCGTCCAAACTTTTCCGATTAATAATCCTTATAATGTGCGGCTGGACTAAACTGGCTCTGTGAACTGAGAATAGCAATAGAGCGAAATACATAAGGTAAGAATTTCTCTAAAG
This sequence comes from Cyclargus thomasi, assembly GCA_026546445.1. Classification (NCBI taxonomy): domain Eukaryota; kingdom Metazoa; phylum Arthropoda; class Insecta; order Lepidoptera; family Lycaenidae; genus Cyclargus; species Cyclargus thomasi. Next base: position 5,185 of record JAOTAV010056672.1, read on the forward strand.
CTTTTTGCTGTCTTACTTCATAGTATCGCTGACTCGCTCGCACTCCATAGTATCGCTATACCGGTCGCACTCACCTTCTTCACAGCGGGTAGCTCCATCAGTGGTCTCAGCTCCGGCGCGGCGCAAAGTCTCAGTTGCGTCGCCAACTCCGCCAGCAGCGGACGCACCGCCCACCGCCGCAGTGCACCGCACGCCCGCTCGCCGCACGCTGCTGCCGCGCTCGCGCCGCACGCAAGCGACGACACGGCGCCGCGGGACAGCATGTATCTGTTATTGATTTAAATATTGCATGGTTTAAAACCCCTAATTAACTGACAAAAAATTACCACTGTGATGTTAATAAATATTTTACTATATTATTCTAAAAGACTATAATAATAATAGTAATAAAGGATATAAAGTTATCCTTGGCATTTTTGCGGCTTTTGATAATTATATTCACAAACTATTACATAAAGGAACCATTCGTCTTAGTAAGGAAAATTATCAAAAAGAGCTTAACATTATTTCCAAAATTGCAATTCCTAATGGGTATAGCCCGCAAGTTATAAGTTATATTTTGAATAACAAAAATAAAAAAGAGTTGGTTAAGTTTCTGTACGCAGGCCCGTTTAATAAAGAGGTAGTTAGCTATAAGTCCAGTTATATATATATGGGGGAGGTATATGCACGTATATCTAAAATAATGAAAAACATTGAGATGCACGTCGCATTCAAGACAAATAATACATTTAAACATCGTTTGTGCCATACTAAGCACCGGATTGATATAACATATCAGTCCGGTCCAGTCATATCTTATATACATAAGATTGATTGTCCTGAATAGGATAGTGTACACGTAAGTCAGACTGGACGATTCTTTAAGACTCGGTATAAGGAACACATCGTGGTTTATAGAAGTGGTCATCCTGGTAATTCACTGGTTGTGTTTACAAGTTCTTGCGTGCGAGTGTGGGAAAGGAGGGAGGTGCTATAACGCATGCATATGCGAACACTCATTTAATTACAGGTTGAGGTTTATTTATAAAATAAACTTCAACCTGTAATTAAATGAGTGTACGCATATGCATATACCTCTCATATAAGATATGTCATATACCTCTTTATTAAACGGGCCTGCGTACAGAAACTTAGTAATAGGGTCTCGTTTTTACCGTTTGGGTACGGAACCCTGAAAAAATTAACACTATGGAAGTGTTAAGTTAATATTAAAATACGAATAAAGGCAACTAACTTGTCGGCAACAACGGCATATGGCACCTCCCGCCAGAGATCTCGCAACACTAACGCCAAGTAGAACCGCCGCACTGCACTTTCTGGAACATTCTGTTCAAGCAAATTGAAATAAAACAATTCGCTACCGGTTTTAGTAGCTGGCGTCAAACAGTTAAGCTATCAACGACGCTCCTGAAAATATATACTCCTTTCATAAAATTTAAACTTGTCATCTATAAAATACTTTGAATTAAGAATCACACCTTCATCCTCATAATATTGTGATACAAATTTAACAACAAAATAATCATCTAAAGTAGGTTTTCATCGAAAATATATTTATGTATCGAAATAATATAAAAGTACTCACTATTATTGGTTTTCCAGTCATCATTCGCACCGCGTTCATTTCTGTTATACCTAAAGCGCGTGCGGTCTGAGTACCTTCGTCGTCCAGCGAACAGTACTAAAATATTAATATATTATAAGATTAAGATAGACTTAAAAGACCATTAAAAAATTATTTCCTAGAGGTTCTCCTTAGAATAGGCTAGTTGTCCTTATAAATAAATAAAAGTAAGTAAAGTAAGATTAAAAGAGTACTATATTATTATGACAGTTTGATTAATTAAATAGCTAAATATTATATCGATTTTCGTTCATATAATTACGATATTAATTTATAATTTCAATTTTAATATAGGCCTTTTTAAAACGCTGTCCGCCATGATGAGTCTGTGGCGTCACTAATTTAAAAGTTACCAAAAACGAAGGTGGTGCAAAATGCTCATACTTTTAAATTCTTTATATTTAAATTCAGTAAGGGGTTTTTAAAATTAGAGATAGATTTTTAAAACCTCTTTTAAATCTAGTGAATGTAAATATAATAAAAATATACGTCGTTGTTTCTTTTGCGATTAGTGATGTCACATACATCCCATCATGACGGGCAGCGTTTTCGCGGCATTTAAGATTACATAAATTTTAAAGTTGTTTTATGACTGTTAGGCGAGGTTATTCTCAGAAAATAAAACAATCATTGAAAAGTAGCTGTTAGAAAAAAATTGACCTACTTTTGCAAAGTGTCAAATACCCTATTTGTTTTACTCTTAAAAGTAAATGCAATTTAAGCATAGGAATCAAAGGCTGGTCTGAATTTCTCACCAAGGAATAATAGTGGCGATAGTCGATCCTATACCCGTCAGTGTTGTGGGGAGTCACCAGGTATAACAGGTGTAATGGTCCAAGCAGCACCAGCCCGCGGGACACCAAGTTTATATCAGCCAACAGCTGCGCCGCTGAAGATAAGTCCATACAACCTGAGAGCATAGTTAGAATGACCACTATCACAACTTTCATCGCGTGTCTAAACTGTTGTGTTGTTTTGAAATAAATGTTGATATTCTTAATTCCGCGGGAATTATTTTTTTTTCCGAAAAAGTAAACCTAGATATGCTCCCCGTGTTCTGTGTGTTCTGTGTATGTAGAGTACATAATTATGCCTATAACAAAATTGGGTCCAGTGAAAGTAGTTCCCGTAATGAACCCCCTTATTCATAAAAATATTTAAACGGTGTTTAGCTATTCAAGATTCGCTGTCCCTTTCTTTCTGTCGTGTGACGTTTTCAATATTCCAGAAAAGGACTTCGAATCTTGATAAGCTAAACACTGTTTAAATAATTTTATGAATAAGGGGGTAAGTTTTAGTGATATGAACATTAAATTTAGTAGGTCATACCAAAATAATATTACCTTTAATAGCCGCGTCGCCCAGTTCACTAATAGAAAATTCAGTGTCTTCCTTGATAACGTTTTCTTGCTTCGCTGCTTTTGTGTCTACTTTAATAGCACCTTTTTTCAGGAGAGAGCGAATACACTCTTGGCATATTTCGTCTATATCATCACATCTGAAAGTAGAAATATGTATATTGATTATACTGAGCTGGGGCCAATTTTAACATCACATAATGTATACATGTTTCTAGAGTTTTTATTTTTTGTTTAATCACATTGGTCTGTATTGTTTAAATTTTGTGGTTATAAAATAAAGGCTATTCTATTCTAAACTAATTTTTGGAAACTTTAAACGTGGTATTTTAGATTTGTTATGCGGTCAGAAATTGGCCAACGTTGGGTAATGAACGTAGAGCATATTTGTGTATGGTAGCGCCTGCGCTTGGCAAATATAATATGTACTTTGCTTCCGTGGGGGTTAGTTAACATGACGCGTCCCACCGAAGCAGTGCCTACACGTTAAAACAATGGATGCTACGTCAACTTAGCGTTGTTGTGGACCACGTATACTACTGAGCGCGTCGCAGCGTCGCCCACTACAGCTTAATTAGTGCGTAAGATTAAGGTAACGCTGAAATAAAGCGTTGCATCAAGCGTAACATCCCCTTCCTCTCCTCACCAGCGACTCGTCCGGCAGACCGCGCAGCCCGCTTATTGCGGACACGGCTCTATCCAGTAACGTACACCGAAGCCCCACCCTCAATATCATGTTCACTTACTGTGTAGCTAATAGCGTGCACTTATGCAAGTTACGCGGCGGCGCTCAACATTACCACTTCGCCCGCGACACCAACTTTTAGAGTACGTCGTATTTCGTAATCCCGCCCACAAAAGTACGCCGTAGCCCGCCCTCAATGTGCGTGCACACTTACTGTGTAGCTAACAGCGTGCACGCCAGCAACTCGTGCAAGTTAGTAGCCGTGGTGACTAGACGTAACGCGACGGCGCTCAACACCAGTGACTCTGCCGGCAGACCGCGCAGCCCGCTGAGTGCAGCCGCGACTCCGCCCTCCAGCGTCCGCCGAAGCCCTGCCCACTCCCGCTCGCTGCAGATTACGATGCTATCGCCTAGAACGTTTTTTGTACCACAACTTTTTATTACACACGTGTAAAAATGTTGTATAAATAATAATTTGTGATAATAAATACAACCTGAAATATGTTTGATTCAAATTACACTGCGCACAAAGTTGGTTAATTAAGTATAGCGTATACAGCTTATTAGGCTATTGTTTAAGAGTAAACAACATTACATATACATGATAACACTGTAACGTTTATTTAAATTAAATAAGCAATTCGATACAATCTAATCGTTTCTGTCTGTCCACCTTCAATAAAGTATTAATTTAGCCTGTGTCTGTCTGTCCAACAATTTGTTAGTACGACGCCAGCGTAATGGACGCTCAGCCCACGAGCGGCGCGCGGATGATCACGCGTTGTGCGGGCAGGTTCACGCCGGCTGCAAGAATAACCTGTGTTTGTCTCTCTAGTCTTAAATGTCTGTCTGTCCACCTTCAAAAAACAAACCTGAGTCTGTCTGTCCGGCGCGTCCAGCTCTGCCCACCATTTGCTTGTACGACGCCAGCGTCATGGGCGCTCGACCCACGAGCGGCGCGCGGATGATCACGCGTTGAGCGGGCAAGTTCACACCGGCCGCGAGAGTTGACGTACAACATAATACTGATATGACACCCGACCTGCGAAATTGGATTCTAATGTAAAAGCAACAGGAGGAAAAATATTAAAATTCATGACTAACATAGATATGATAGATTTGATTCTTTAAATTACTTTAGTATACAGTCTTATTCAACGGACGGGGAAATACATTTAGGCCAGCACGTTTTTTCAAATTTGGTTTTAAAGATTTAAAACCAAATTTTTCGGTTTTAAGCTCGTCAGACATCGAGCACGCGTCAGACAAACAGACCACAGCATGTGTATCAAGTTCAACTCAGTTGTGCGTTCGGCACTATGTGTAGCCTTCTTTACTCGGACGATGCCTGCGGCATCACTACCACATAAATGAAAATTGTATATTTACAAGCGCACGCACACATAGGACCGCGCGCACAACTGAGTTCAAATATCTTTAATATTACAATGTATCACCTGAAGGCGTGTTCTAACAGTACACGTTCGTCGGCCGCCAAGCCCGCATGATGGTACGCGAGGCCACACCGCGCCGCAAGCAGCAGGCCTTCCGCCGCGCCTTCCGCACGCAACGCTGCGACCAACGACAACCGCTCCGACGCAGCGTGCCCCAGCATTTCGCTGTAAAGTTTCAACAAGATATAAGAGATGATACTAAAAATGTTGTTGAACTTTATACGCTTTCAACAAACAAATAGCTGCCTTTATTTCAACAACCTCACTCGTTACATATTTAATTTATATGTATTGTAATTTGTAGTTCTTTTTTTGAGAAAAATTATTTGCTTAAATTATGAAAAACTAAACGTCCGGAAAATTTCAATAATAAATTCACACTTTCAAAACACTAGCGTAGGGTGTCTCTGAGCTAGAATACAACATAATAGTACTGTCACAATATACGCGGCTCACCGGCGCTGCAGCTGGCACAGCAGCTTGGCGACGTTCTCGCAGTTCCGCTGCGTGGGACAGAACACGAGCACGCGGCCGCTCGGCACCACCTCCGCCACGAGACCACCCAGCCGGTCCGGGTCGAGAGCACTCCCGGCTGCACTGTACTGCATACATCGTGTTATCGTGTTAATCTTAGCGATTAGCCCGGTAACACGTTATTCGAATTTCTTATCAAAAACGCTAACTGCGCAGCTTTTTTTTTATAAAATAAGGGGACAAACGAGCAAACGGTATACCTGATGGAAAGCAACTACCGCCATAGGCACTCGCAACATCAGTATGGCTGCAGGTGCGTTGTCGACCCTTAAAGAGGGAACACGCTCTCTTCTTGAAGGTTTAAGGCTGTAGCGGTCCGAAAATACTGGTGGTGAAAGTTCATTTCAGAGTTTTACTGCGCGAGGCGGAAAGTTACGCGAAAAGCCCACTGTGATAGACTGCCATTCATCAAGACGATGTTTGTAGTAAATTTTCCGCGTAGGTCGCAGGCGAAAAGTTCAAGATGGAATGGAATGAGCTGCCAAATATCATACAAAAACCAATCGGAAATTTCGTATAATTTCCGAAATTTCGACAACAAAACATATTAAAGTGTGTAAGCCCCTTAATAATTATACTGTATGCATGTTCCTTTATATTTTAATATCATATTTCTGTATATTCAGCTTAATAGTGTTTCTACCTCAATGTTTACATTTTTACTGTTCTATCTGGTTTGAGTCACAATAAAGGGTGGACTTGTATTGGTCTGTATTATTCTCCTCAACACACCACCTTCCACCGGACACACCACGCCTATCTCCACAATATGAACAGAGTACGTTCTGCCGGAGCGTCCGAATTTTTCTGATCAGAAAATGTGCGACCGGACTTAAGAAGAATTCCAAACAGTACTTTAAAATGTCTAGTATACGATATAAAAAAATCCACAGCCGAACATATAACCTCCTCGATTTTGGAAGTCGGTTAATAAAAGAATTTCAACGTCGTCGCATAAACGCCTAAATAAAAAAGTATACGCATTAAGAAACCTTCTCTATAGTAAATTGCCTATACTCAATTGATCTATTATTTAGGTGTTTTCTGGTACTAAGATGCTGGCGCGATTCGACGTGCTTCGTATGGCGCGCGTTTTAATGGAAAAAATTGACGCGACTTATGTAAGTTGCAGACGACAGCGCTTATGTAAGTTTAAAAATCGAACAGAACTCCAAATAGTCTCAGCAGAGACTGGCAAACTTACATCAAAACACAGCTGTCTGTCTGGCACGAACTCCATGTTAGCCCCGTGCACAATCTTGTACAGCATGTCGCCTCTCTTCACGTACTCTGTGAGCTCGACGGGCCGGAATTTCCGTTCGAACACATCCGCCCGCAGAAACTTGGCTAGATCCGGCAGGTTACCTATGGTGGCGCTCATTCCCACAATCTGTATGCCCTCTGAGGAAAAAAAAAATTGAAAAATGAAGACCAATAGATGTGACTTTCATTTAGGACATTTTTTCTTGAGGTGTGACTCCACTAGGCGTAATAACACAGCGAAAATGCGATATTACACGTCACGGCAAATTGTTGGCTTGAAATTGCATTGAGTATGAAGTTATCTACGCTAAGCACTCTATTCATTATCATTAAATAGTTAGGTCCCGCGGTTGGAAATTGCTTGGGAAACATGATGTTTTTCTAAGACCAAAAGTAGACTTTTTTCCCATCTTTAAAACTGTGTCTAAGTTAAAAATCAAGGCGATTGGTTGTTTTGTTAGGGTGTGAATTGATGGCAAACAAAAAAACACACTTTCCTTTTTATAATATCAGTATGGATTTGTATTCTTTTATTTTCGCTTTAAAAAGGAAAGATCCTTAACGAAGACATTGTTGGTTTTAAAAGTAGTTCGAAATTTATTTTGTAGCATGTAAATTACCAACAATAAAATGTATTGCTACACTCACTGTTAGCAAAGAGTACAGTAGCTAGTAGCGTTTCTAATGTTGCTCCTCTCCCAGCTTCACCAAGTAAGTGTAATTCATCAACCTGGAAGATGAAGAATGAAAAACAGCTACAGAAATTGTAAACAGTACAGTATAATGTTACCCAATCAAAATATATGTTTTTTTACTGATATTTAGGGGAGCAAGCGAGCAGACGGTTTACCTGATGGAAAGCAACTGCCGTTACACCATGTGTCACTCGTGGCATCTAAAGTCGCAAGTGCATTGCCGGCTTTTATGAGGAAATAGGGACAGGCGGACTAGGGAATATGGGCCACCAGTAAACTCACTCACTCAACAAAACACACCACTATGCCGTTTCATACTAGTTTTCCGTGAAGACATGGTATCGCTCTGGTCGATCCCGCCCATTCGTGACGAAGCATGGCTCTCCTACGGCAATAAGCATTGGTATTATGGGCTTGAGATCGGAAAATGCCTCGTTGGTACACGCCTCCACCGGGGTTTGAACGTGCACCCTCATGAGTACGAACCAAAGGTTAAGGACACTAAAAAAAATACTGCATTCAACTTAAGTTAGCCCGACTACACTTGGTTGACAAGTCTTACCACAATGAGTCCTAGTTCTTGTAATCTATCCTCCTCTACCAAACTCCTCACCAAGGCTAAGGCTTTCTCTATTGTCGCTATATAAATACTGTTCTTCTTCCTTCTCTTTTTTGGTGGTATATGACCCTTTCCTGATGCATATTCTTCCAATAAGAAATCCAATTGCAAGGCAAAGGGTGAAAGTGCCCATATCTGGTTATTAAGTTAATTATGATGAAATATAACACAGTAGATACTATATAATACCCACAACCTTGTTGCACCAGAATTCGTTTTTCGCGCGGGAACCATACATTTTCCGGGATCAAAAGCATCCTATAGTTTTCTCTGGTACTCAAAGTATCTCCAATTACCAAAGACGTAACAGACAGGTTTATTTAGCTTTTATATTAGTATGGATATGAATATATGATAAAAATATACATGTAACACAGTGGTGTTAAAAATAATGTAATCATTATTTATAGTTTTAAATACAAAAAAAAACTCAGTACAATGATATAATAAAGAAAGATGGGGTATTTCTATTGTTGAAACTAGCAAAATGATGTCTATATTAAAGTAAATTATGAAGAAGCTTAAAATAGATATTTAAATAACCTTTTCCTGTACAATAGCTACAAATGGCAGAATAAACAAAGCATTATGTTTTCTGTTGATAACTTCTCTTAGCATCAGTATTTCTGCTACCAGGGTCTTCCCACCACTAGTGGGCAAAGCATAAATTAGATTTTCCCTTCTTCTTATAGATTTTAAGCTTAGACATTCTTCTTGCCAATCTAAAACACAATTTTTTTAAACTAAAAGAAGCCAGCAACTGTGTGAGTCAAAATTTGTTATCACATTAGAATATTGCACTTTTCTGGTATAACAATTATTTAATTTCGAAAATTGGTTCATTGGCTTGAATATGAATTGGTTGCAGATAAAAAAATACACTTTTTATTGTATCATTGTTACGGATTTATGTTTTCTTTGTTATATTTTGAGGCAACTTAAAAGAAAATTGTACTACAATGATTTGTGACTTTGACCAAGAATAACTAAAAGCTTAAAGCAGATAACTTTTATCTTAACAGAAATAAATGTAAATGAACTTACCATAAAGTTTATCAATATTTCTAAAAGACCTAAACAATTCTTTAACTTTTAAAGGAAGACCATAAAAGGAATTTTTCAAATTGTTATCTAGAATGGTACATGATTTAGTATCACTTAGCTTACTATGATCTAGGTCAATACCACTCTCTCGGATATCTAACAAAAATGAATCTTTGGTTTCAAACATAATACTTAAATCATTGTTCTTATTCATAATAGTTTCATTGAAGGCATTGAAAGTGTTTTCCACTTCATCAAAATGTTCTTTTTCGCAGATAAATAAACTGTGATCTTTGTTTAATTCTTGTTCTAGTTTAGAATTAAATAACTCATCATAGACTTCATCAATTTCTTTATTGTTATTCTTATTACTTACATCTTTATTTGAGCTATTATTTCCTTTAGTTACTATAAACGATTCGAAATTGCTTATATCTGTTATAGCCGATTCTAAGGCGCCAGGAGAACATGGTATTTCGCTGCACACTGAAGAGTTGCTTCCCGAATCACACAGAAATTCTACTTGATTGCATGGCAGTGGTGGAGATTCACATCTTTCTGGTTGAATCAAAGACGCGATCTTTGGTGAGAACTGAGCTCGGTTTCGTTTAGGCGTGAGCTTGTTCTGAAGTATTTTTGTCGTTCCCAAACGCCGTCTTTTCGGAGTAGATGTCGAGCCATTGCAATCACTTACATCCCAATTCATCTTGTAATTGTAATTAGTTACTTTTGTTTCACATATTATATTATTTCCATTTTAAAATTTTATGTGCATAATCAATTTTTTTTAATATTTTTTAAAGTTTAAAAATCTACTTCTTCTTCTTTCTTTTTATTTATTTTATTTTATTTATTTATATGGCGCTTGGCTATAACCATGGCCAGTGTCAAGTAAAAGCGGGAAATCAATTTTCTTGTTCC
>JAOTAV010056683.1:0-15381 GCA_026546445.1 Cyclargus thomasi
ATTGACATAGACGAACGAAAAGTCACGTGATCTAGTCGAGTACGAATATGTCAATCCCATACAAAACAAGCGAAGCGGTTATCGTAAGCGTTAATCGCTTGCCACTTGTCTAGGGAGGCTGTGCACTAAAGGCTCGGGTCCTATTACTTATCTTCTTTAAATATTTAGTAGTTAAGTTACACCTTGGATAAAAATCATCAACAATCTTATGCAGAAAGAACGATCCCCAAAAATGTATGGAGGCTGGTTAAAGTACCGACGAGAACGTAACGTATGTCAATAGAGTCATTTCAATAACACTACAATAGTTACTATGGTAGCTTATTTCATATCAATGTGTGAAAAAAGTTAGGGGCCTTTTCTAGTGATATAATGTCAAATAATGTTAATTTTTATTTCTATCTGACGATAAAACTCCAGAACGCACGAACCGATTTCAACGGTTTTGCATTCGTTGGAAAGGTCTCGGGCTCAATGAGTTTTGTAATAAAAAAAAAAACAGAAAAAATTTCAAGAGAAAAGTTACCATGCGGACGAAGTCGCGGGCAACAACTAGTATAATATATTATTTTGCCCGATCCGTCTTTAAAAAAGGCAAGTAACATTACACTCAACATTTTATACCAGTTGTTACATTCAAGCTTTTAGAAGCTGGCCCACATTTATGAAGACCGACTTTTAGAACGCTTGACGTATGTCATTAGAATACCATAGAGCAAATAAATATATAGAGAAGTAATGTGAGCCATCCGTGTCCGAAACTTATAAGTGTTTTGGCACTGATAAATTAACCGCCAACCGAATAACGCTCGCACTAAAACAGTACGCACCAATGTAAGACCTGTGTGACGTACCCCGATACTTCTGACCAATCAGAGCGCAGTGACTTTGGACGGATTTTTTCCTAACAAAACATTTCCGATCTTTTGGTTCTATGCTGGATGTAGAATACAAATACAGAGAAACTCCTCAACTCTTTAAGCTTCACCGAAGTCGGTTTTAAAAAGGTAAACTTACCCGGAAAAACCTCTCCGACAGAAACTTGAACGGTCTACCAGTGATGGTGATATTGTTGACTTTTGACGGCATATCCCCCGTCATCTCGTTGCCCAGATCGATCTGCGAGTTCTGCACGTCAATGTATAAGTTCTCTAAGCCTTCGTTGTACGCTAAAATCCGCGGGAAGTTGAAGTCCCTCACGTTGCCAGACACGGAGATCTTGAGTGTGCGTAGTCCAAAAAGTTTGCTGAACGCGCCATGCTGGAAGAAGGGAAAGACGTTATGAATTCCCCATACCATAGACAAACTCTCCATACAAAAGATAAAAATAGTTACTCTCCAAGTTACATTGTTAGCTTTGCACCCTTTAAAGGCTCTATCACAGGAAGTGCACCGAGGAAGTATTCGGAATCACACCGACTGCAAGTTTTCGCCTTTGTATTACGCCAAAAATTTACTACGTCAGTGTGGCATGGACAGTAAAACTCTTGAATGAACTATCGCCGGCAGAATTTATAAACCTGCAAACCTTCAAGAAGAGAGCATCTTCCCTCCAAAAAGACCGGCAATGTACACGCAACTTGTGTTGCGACTGTCTATGGGCGACAGTAGTTGCTTTTCAGCAGGTGACAATGAGGTGAAGGTGAAATCATCTGGCTTATTATTTTTTCTACTTTTTAAATATCCAACTATAACATATAACTATACATATTATTTCTCATATAAATTTTAAAGTTAAAAAAAATTCATATGAATATAATTTTGAATTACTTTTCGTTACTTTAGGTAAAATGTAGGGTAGAAGAGAAATTTGTGTCTCGACGTACACATGTTATGAAGTAGAGATATATGTCGATATCGACTATTTTGACAACGCTCGAGAGAGAGAGAGAGAGATATCACGTTGGTGTATTTTAGGCCGGCTGGTCTGCAGTTCCGTATTTGGGTGTGATAGGGGAGTTATATGACAAGGTTCTATATTAGCAGGCTCGCCACAAATACCTGCTCGAAATTTTGCTATGAGCCCTCAGATTATTAAGAATATACACAATGATGTACCTCTAGAATGCTGAGCCGTAGCCTTGTGACGTCGAGGTACTGCAGTCTCGGCGATACGCCGTACAGCGACGTGTTCATAAGCGCCGTGATGGGGTTACCGGACAGCGACAGCCAGCGGAGCTCGCTTAGGGAGTGGGTGGCCTGAAATCGTTATACATAAATAACACTAGAGGTCGCTCTGTGGTCAAAAATCGACAAATATTTCTGAATTCAATCATAGACTTCCGTTTGGCATAAAGGTCTCGTTACCAGGCCATTAAATTTTATGCAAAAAATTACGGACTTTAATCATAACTAAAAGAGTGTTTCGTTTATGATTATCTTGCCATGACAAAATATTGTAGTCTGCGTAGCGTTTTATTTATTTAAAAAAATATGTAAAATTAAATCATATTTCTAATAGTATTAATAACTATAACTGGGAGAAATTTACACGTCTTTCGTAAAAAGGGCTACAAAGTTTTCCGCTCTCATATTAATATATAGATTGAGTACTACTTACAACAGGAACGCTAGTCAAGTCGTTGTAGGACAGGTCAAGTTTTCTCAGGCGGGTCAAGTTTGCAGTGACCTCTGTGGCCAGCGAGTGCAGGTTGTTGTACGATAAATCCAGACTCTTTAGTTTCGGCAGAGGGAGAGCGGGCACCTGAAAATTATATTGAGATTGGGCTTTTATTGATATGACACTATAGAAGAGATTAGCCTTAATTAAAAGTTTTATAAAATAAGAAACCATAAATGCACCAAGGAATAAATTCAAACAGCCAGTTAAACCTACGTCGTTTGGTCGGAATATGTCAATTATAATTCAGTTGTGATCCGTCGGCTGGGTTTCATGTTATGCGAAAAACTTATAATCGCAATCTGGTTCTGAATCAAATTATCTGATAGTACATATAAATAGTTGTTCAACGATTGCATATTATTTAAGCCTACTTAGTTCTATCAGACCTCTAGCATTTGCGTGTAATAGTATTAAGCTGTAAGTACCCCTCCGGAGAGGCACATCACCAGGGCCTTACATGTGAGTTTTATATTTAAAAAAAATATATTGTTTTTATATTTTATTTAATATTTGTTTTTTTTTATATTGAAATAAACATTTTTATATTTATATCGAGGGGAAAATCAGTAAGGCGTTACATGCTAGTAGAAACAAACGCGCGCGAGTTGTTGTTACTATGACAGAGAAAGTGAATAAATAGTTGTATTCGTTTCAACTTTCTATCGCGCTAATCCTTCATAATATGCAGGTCAAAATCGTGTCATGTAATGGTTAAATCACAGAAGTTGACGAGAGAGAAGTTGAAGAAGAATTTTTGACGCTTCACATGTTAAAGTCACAGAAGATGGTTATATTTGGTAACATATGGATTTGCGTTTTTGATTGAAATTAACCGACCGGAATCAAAAAGGTAAGTGTTTTCAGTGGCTCGATCCTAGACTATTTGTTCGCGTCTTTGGTATGTTGAAACAAACAATTAAATTATCTTAGGGAGTACGCCTACCTACAGAATACATATTATTAGTACAAGTTATAATTACACGCGAACTTATAATAACTGCGAGTGAATTTATTTTACTTAAATCTACACACCCATTTTAGGTTTTTTAGGCTGATATCGATCATAAAAAAGTAGTAACTAAATATAAAAATTATAATGTTATTTTTAAACAGATGTCAATCCCGATATCTTCAGATAGGGGAACGACTTATGCGTAAGAAAGAGAACGTACTCGACCGCAGTTGTCAACGTCATAATTGTAGGCGTGGCGCGGTCGGAATTTAAACTGAATAGTAACGTAGCATACGATTGATATTAACTTCAGCAGAGTAAGTCTTCTGTACTAGTACTTTTATTTATTCCGGGGTTCTATACACTCTGATGTAAATCTCTCTGGTGTCCTGAAATATAGGCTACGCCTAGCTCATTTGTATTACTATTGTATTGGTTGAAGGACTTAAATTTTGCGAAAAATAAAAAAAGACTAGTGATTATACAGGGTGTAACAAAAGTAAGTTATAAAACTTTAAGGTGTCCCTTATATAGAGTTAACTGTAAAAGTTGCAGCGTCAAAAGCGAAAAAAAAATTTGTATAATGAAGCATTCTAAAGTCTCCTTGAACACACGCAAAAAAATACATCAAAATATACAGTTACAGTCGTTTAGAAGGAATTGAGTAACATACACTTGTACCTATATAAGAAATTTGTACATAACTTCAAAGTTTTTTGGTCTAATATAGATACATTTTATTGTTTTAAGATACTTTTCTTTTTTTACAAGAATTACTTCTTATTTATACTTTTGTAGACACCAGTGTCTTAAACTATGTAATTTGCTTTTGTAGCTTGTTTATAGAAATAAATTTTAGTATATTATTTGTGGTGAGAACAATCAGTACTATATAATAATATATATGGACGCTTCACACCACGTCAATCCGGCACCGTGCTAAGTACCCTAAGGCCTTGTAATACGGGTACCAGACAATGGAAATATATTTAGTATTTTTATACTGTACACATATTTAACATTTTTATTATATAATACACATATTTAATATGCATCCATGATCCAGGAACACTGAAAAACTTTTTGTTTTGTCGGTGGGATTCGAACCCGCGACCCCCGGCGTGAGCTACACGGTCGTCAATCAGTATATTGATTGGTATTTTGTCAGTAAAAACTTACATTAGTCAAGCTGGTGTTCTGCAGGCCCAGATGCGACAGCCTCCTCTCCAACCCCTTGAAGATGTTCCTGTCGTTGCTGAAGGGGAGGTTTCGGCTGAGGTCGAGCCAACGGAGGCGGGGCAGCGCCGTGAAAGCACCCACTTCCACGCGGACCAGGTGGTTGTCCGACAGATCCAGCCAGGCTAGCGACTGGTGGGAGAAAGTTGGGATTAACAGGTATAAAAATATATAATGAATACATTCTCAAATTATCATAACTATTCGTGTCACAGCATAATTATTAAAAAATATTATAATAATTATGCTTTGATACGAATAGACCGCCTCGACCAGAGTGATACTACGGCCTCATAGAAAACTGGCGTGAAACGCCATTGTGCTGTGTTTCGTTCAGTATTCCCATTTCCTATTAACTCAAAAGGATCTGCAATGCATTGCGACTCTTCGGATGTTACGAGTGTCCATGGGCTACGATAGTTGCTTTCCATCAGGTGACCCGTCTGCTCACTTGCCCCCTTAATATCATTAAAAAATTGAAATTGGACGCGAGAATTTCCTTGTCTATAGAAATTTCGTTTGCGCATGACAGAGAGGCTAAAAGACCCAGAAGACTGGACTAGTAGAGGTGGACATGAGATGAGCGTTAACCTATTAAAAAATAATGATCGAATTATTGCAAGATTTTCGGAGTTTTCAAATCAGGGATCACATTACGAAAACATTTTGGGACTCAAACGAAGGCATCAGAATGTAACGTAATTTTACGTTTGTGTAAGTAGGACCCGCCTACTTACACAAACGTGAAATTACGTTGTTAGATTAGAATAAATATGGTCGAGCCCGAATTTTTTAAATGTGTCCTTTAAAATTGAGAATAGAGTTCCTAAATTGCATTTCAATTTTAACAAATAGTTGACAGCATTTGCCGCTTAGCATTTATAAGGCATAAGAGGGCGATAAAAGCAAAATTGAGTATTGCATAATTCCGTTTTATACTTGATAATATAGTTTATCATCGTTTCATGTTTTAAACACACTCGTAGATACTAGATTATATTTGTGAGCGCCTGTAGTAGCTTGAAACTTTCTCGATAAAAAAATCACAAAGATGCCTCTAACTTTCACGCATGTTTCTTCGTTTCGCAAAACCGCGCATTCGACGAAATCAGTATTTTATCACAGCACACAAAATTCTGTTACCAAGTTTCTCTAAAAGCGGTTTTCTTAAATTTTGTGTATTTATCTAGTTATTAAGAAAAAACTGATTTCGTGGCGATTCCGCGTCGTTCTGTTTCACCTTGCACATGAATAACCGTCGTTAGCGTGAAGAGAGAAAGACGATGTTTTATTTTTTGCCTTATTCGCCCACTTGATATAACATTCCGATCTTGACTGCAACGGTACGCGACCTAAGAAATTCCAAACAAATCCCACTTTATGACATATCCTATAGGTTTCTTTGCTGTCATTGTCGAGCGACCCGGCCGCGGCATCGACGCTTTGTGCGCAACTGCGCAGAGAAAAATGAAACTCATAGCGTATGTCACAAAGTGGTATTTAATTTGAATTTTTTTTATTAGGTTACGTACGCTTGCACTCGAGATCGGTATGTTACTTTTAATATCCGTGAACAGCCGATTAGATTCTAATTAACTCAATATTCTCAATATTATTAAACTCTCCAATACCTTATACAATATATTCTGCGGGTACTGCTTCTTGTGATGGAAGACTCTGGTGTGGTCCCGTCTCGCTGTGTGGTACATATAGTCGTCGCTGTAGTCCGCCTCCTCTCCCCAGTATTCGCCATCCGGCTACACACACATACATAGCTTACTAGCCACTACTTTAGTGCTGGGTGTGTGTAGAAAGAGGTTTCATTCCGCGGCAGATGAGGATATTGTGAATTTGGGGACCCCATTGGGAAGTTAATGCAAACGCTTTGTTAAAGGAGTATGTAATATAATACGTAACAAAACTGAGAGCCTGTTTCACCGCGTACTGTCAAAGTTTCTGTAAGGCTGTACACAACTTTTTGAATTGAATTCGAATGAAGTTTTTTTTTAATAGTTGCACAAAGAGTCGTTCACTTGAGAAAAATTACATCACTCACGGAACAACTCAAGTATTAGGAACAGGAATTTACGTAATTAAAAGAATATAATATTAAAATAGCTACAAATTGTGGGTACATTGATATTTGTGTACATTTCTTTACTGGGTATTATTGAAAAAGAAACACAGCGACTTTGAACCTGTGACATTTTATAATATATGTGTCGGGATATGTTAAGTTATATCTGTCAAGTAAATAAACTATCTGTAAGCAGTGAAACAGGCCCTTAGTGAATTATCACTCGAATTTAGGGGTAATGGTATGTCCTTATATAGAGTTTTTTTACACCGTGTGTACCACATTATACTCCCGTCCGCAAGCTTAAATGCCGTTAACCAACATCTTGTCGATGTTGACATTTTGATGCAATCATAATCAGAAAAAAAGCTCTATCGACGTGTATTAGCAAAATTTTTGTAGCTTTTATAGTTATCGAGTTATTCAAATTAACATTGTCGTTATGAAACCAAGCCCTTAGAAAAATTGCAGCGGTTTTTGCTCGCAACTCAAAAAATACTTTTTGTACAATCAGAGAAGTTGAAAGAGATACAGATTGTGGATATAACTAATTTGGTCTGGTTATGTCAAACTAAGCCGACAGATCACGACTTAGATGGAATTGACATATTCCAACCAAATGACGTAGGTCCGTCAACTGGCTCTCTTTCAATTTCCCCCACTATACGTAGCGGCATTTTAGCTTGAGGACAGCAGTATATTGATAGGTATATATTTTTTATGTCACTAATACAGTGCATATATTTACAGATATCAAATACTATAAAAATACTTTATTTTGCCAGGTTGTATTAACATTCATATTCGTAACAAAACTGTGCAGGAGGGGCATTTTAACAATAACACTGTTATAGCACTCACCACAAATACACACACAAACAAGACAAACATACAGACACTCGACAATATACTCACTCTGAAGGTCTGGACAAGATCAGCTATAGATATAGCCGGTATGGAATTGCCGCTTAGATCCAACTCGACTAAGTTTATCGCGGCCGCTGGCGACATGGCGTTTGTTGGTATTCTCGATAGCTCGTTGTCTGATAGGTCTAGCCTGAAAGATGTTTAATAAGACAAGTTAATCACAACGGGTGAACAGGGGGTTAAAGTTTCTATAAATTTTTCTACGAAAGTTCGTCATTTCTTAAGTTAGAGACCTAAAATTTTGTTTCTGAGCTACTGATTCAAAAAAATAAATAAATACGTGTTTAAGCGTATTATGAAATTTTACTTCCAGAGGATGAAATAGGGGTTGAAACTTTTTATGAAAATACTTCTTAATGCAAGAGATGTGGCGGGAAAAAACTAGTTTTACATAAAAAAAGATCATAAGACGTTGATATCTTTTTTTTTCACTTTAAAAGTCGTTCGCTAGAGAAAGTGAATACAATAATAGTTAGTATATTTTCTAACAAGTTTAAATACATTATATTGAGATTGATCACAAATATGTTTAGTCCCTGATATAATACTTTGGATATATATTTTTTAACACAATTAAATACTTGTCAAAGAACAGGCAAGGGTTGCCGTGTTATAAGTAAAGCTGGGTTTTCGGCGACGTGTTTTTGTGTTTGAAAAACATTTTGGTAGGTATGTGCTACATTTTTGTTAGCAAAATACAATAACCTGAAGACATGTTTTGCTAACAACATGTTTTACTAACATCATGTTTTGCTAACATCATGTTTTGCTAACATCGTGTTTTGCTAACATCATGTTTTGCTAACAACATGTTTTGCTAACATCATGTTTTGCTAACATCATGTTTTGCTAACATCATGTTTTGCTAACAACATGTTTTGTTGAGAAATTGCCGCAGGAGGCTAGGACAGGAAAGAAACATTATATTTTACCTCTCCAGGGCCGGCGACGGTATGAGGTTACTGGCGAGATTCTTGATGTAGTTGTGTGACAGATCCACGAAGGTCAGGCCGTGCATGTCGTGGAAGACCTCCACAGGTAGATCTATCAGGTTGTTGTGTGATAGGTTGATTATCTGAAAATTTCGTATTTATTTAGAGAAACTACGGAGCTGTTTTACTACTTACGATAATGTGCCGGGGAAGCTATTAACTTATCTGACAGATGAAGTACCGAGAATCTGTCAAATAGGTCTCCTAATAAAATAAATACGGAAGCCTATCTAATACTTATCAATAAGTGGTGAGACAACCCCTATGGGATTGTTTCATCACCTGCCGATGAAGTGCCAGCGCGCACGGTGGCAAAAACCACTCGGCGGTCGGCGGCATAGTCGAGCTGCCCGATTAGTACTGAAGGATGGTTCTTTCATAGCAATGAGCGTCTGTATTATGTACTTGGTATCAGAAAATGTGTCATTGGTAGACGCTTTTACCCAGTATCAAACCAAGCAGCCTTTCGAGTGCCAAAAGTCTAACCTTATATATTCGCAAAAAATTAGCGCAAAACTTAGTATAAAAAAATCCGTGCCATTATTTTGAACAGACCAGCTACGAACGCTCGTTGTCCATCCCTGTTTCTAGTAACTATACACCCTTCGCCGTAAGTTGGCCCAAAACTTATTATAAAAATACAAAGTTTATATGAAATTATGTGTCAAGTTATTTTGAACAGACATTAGCGTGATTTCCTCACCTGCAAATTCCTGACTTTCTTGAAGCAGTCGTACTCCATGTGGTATATCATGTTGTGCGACAGGTCGAGCAGCTGCAGCATCAGCATCGAGCCGAACACCTCGCGCGTGATGTTCCGGAGCTGGTTGTGGGACAGGTACAGCTCGGAGAGTGTCAGGTCGGCGTGTCTGTATAGAGTGGTTATTTTTAGTCGACACAGTTGTGCGCGCGGCTCTATGTGTGCGTATTCTTTTCGTGTGCGTATTCATGTGGCAGTGACGCGGCAGCGGCGCCGTTGTAGGTACAACATTCACTGCTGCTACTTTGAGATTTAATTAAAATACATACCAGACACACATACACAATTTTGAAGTATTGCGTTATGCCCTATTTTATACAAATGGTAACAAAAAAAATTATATGAAGTGCAAAATTTTACAAAAACTTTTCATCTTTAAAACTGCTTCGAAGCAAGTCTAACTAATGCTTGTAAGCATTTTACAGACTTCAGAGTTTTAAATACATTTTTTTAAACTACAACACCAGCTACAATTGTACAGGTAAAACTTTAGAAAATCTACTGTACCTGAAGTAGTATGGAGCGATGTAGGTAATGTTGTTATGAGAGAAGTCCAATACTCTGATGTTGATAGACACTGTTCCAAGACCTGGAAATGTAACAATTAAAATATGTAGCTACAATTGAACATACTAAACTTTCAAGAAGAGAGCGTATTCCCTCATAAAAGGCCGGCAACGCACCTGCAACCCTGATGTTGCGAGTGTCTATGGGCAGCGGTAGTTGATTTCCATGAGGTAGCCCGTTTGCTCGTTTGCCTCCTTATTTTATTTTAAAAAAATACAAATGGATGAAACAATTAAAATACATTTTTAAAATTAATTATTTGTTTGACACATAAAATATTGATGACGTGTAAAGGCAAGAGAACAGTTAGAATAGAAAACGTGAATATCTAACTTTTTTCAAACGTGAGTTCAATCGAAATTTATTTCGCGACACGTCATGACGCGACACTTAAGTATCGCTTTAGTGTGATTTCACGTTAGGTTATATATTGCGACAACACATTACTAATAGTACAAACTCCCAACTTAAAAGTGCTAAAGAAAAAGAAACTAGTTACCTCTTTCGATTCTCCACGGGCTGGCATCTTCGGATTCTAATCCTGTGTCAGTATATACTACAAACGAAAAACAAACCAAAATACACATCTATTTCAACATAAAAAACAGCTTGCCATAAGCGGGTAAACTGACGTAAGTGTGACTGACCTAAAATGATTTTTTTTCGCGTTAATGACAGTTTCATTATCGCATGGATAAAAAACAGCCGTCACTCGAATGACATCGGCGAATATTATTTACGATTCCGCTACAATTATAACAATAAAGGTATTTATTTGTTGAATTTATTGTATGGTCTATTCCACTACTTAGCTTACCAACAATTCAAAAAGGTATGTAAAATTATACGTTACTACTTCCAGTTGCGTCCAATCCAGTCATATTTTACTGTCCAAAGTATTTTAAATTAACGAACGTAAAATCGACCTTCTGATATTCCATTTTTAAACATTTAATAATATGGCGGTGTTTTGACAGAAAACAGCATTGTAGGTCTGTCAGACTAGGGTAAGTGGACTTACGCCAGTTTACGTGTAACAATACAAAATATCACCTTCGTCCGGTTCCATTTTAGTGTCTGTATCCAATGTCGAAATGTTAGTTTCCAAAGCTGAAATATTGACCTCCGGCTCGGAAATCAATCCTTAAGCGGAAAAAATACAAAGAAAAACATGCAGTTAGATACGATTCATGCAAAAAATAAAAGCCTGATTAGGGTAAATCCAGTTCAGGGTAAGTCCGTATCATTCAGCGTAAGGAAGGCTGAATCAACAAAATAAATTGTTTCTTGATACTATGAATCGGTTTCGAATTTCATTGCGCTTCCACGCGCAATTTTTTTATTCATTTCATTTATCATATGATAAACGTATTAGTTATTACGTAAACTTTAATTATTCAGACTTACCTTATATATGTATGTATGTATACGAATATACCCCGATAACCCCTAAGCTTAACAGAAAGTAAAACACACTAAATATTTCTGTTATCTTCGATAACCTTTGGAAATATTGAAATATACATGCAACAAAACTACGGAGTTATTTTTTTTTAAAAAAGCTGTAAAGTTGTGCCTTTACCAAATTCAATTGACATAGGTCCCAGGTTGTTACTATGCGAATGAAATATTTATACACTAGAGCAAAAATTTAAAAAAATGTTTGCCAAAAAAATAAAAAGCCAGAGTAAACCACGTTTTGAGTTTCACGAGTCCAAACTTTTAGTATATCTTTATCATTTCATTTAACACTATTTTTCAGTTTCGTAGGTACTGATCAAAAAAGGTTTCAAGCTGCGTTCCTTGAATTATATCAACCTGAGATATAAATATATAAATATTTCATCCGATACCGTAAAATTGACACCAAGTTATAAGCAATGCGTGCTAAACCAGAATCATACTTACTTTGCGCCTTAGGAGCATAGAAGTTGGATGTGAAGAACATCGGTGCGTTTGAATCTGTTAGAGAAACGATCCTGTTGTAGGAGGCGTTAACTTTTAGTGCTGTAGCCGAACCCACTTGGTCGAAGACAGAGAACTTGAATGTGCCGAGACGATTGAAGGATATATCCAACCTGGAAAATGGTATGACCGATTGCAAATTGTTAATGATGGTGTAAATTGTAAATGGTCGTAAATGATGCTATACATATGCGTAAAGAGCGTAGCTATAATTTTGCCACTGAATATATAGAGATTAATATGTAGAGATTCGGTTTTTGACCTATCGTTAACGATAGTTCAATTCAGTTGTGCGCGTGGCTCGTATGTGTGCATGAGGTTGTGAATACATAACTTTTATTCATATGACAGTAACGCGGCAGGCGGCGAACAGCTGAGTTGAAGTATATAATGATAATAATTTTATTATTTCAATGCATAAATATTATTAGAGTTTACAATAATTAGATACAAAACTATATTATGAAATTCAAGTGTTCATAAATTTATCTGTAATCATCTTTTCACCCGACTGCGCCAGAAGGAGAGTTATGTAAATGAGAGTATGTATGTATAATTGTTTGGCACGCTCTGCAGCCTAAGCGGCTTGATAGATTTTGACGCAGATTTTTCTTTATAGCGCAAGTGACTCTAAATATATTTTTAAAATTTCAAAAAATCAAAATGGCGGATTTTGAAGTCAAAATTATTGTGAGGTTCCAGAAATTTTTAAGCCCATTTAGGTGGAGTAGGGTATCAAAATGAAGGGACTTAAATAGCCTTTCTAGAAATATACATGACGTTTAAATTGCAATGGTTCCTGCAGTCGTTTTTGGTCATTTATCTAGTTCGTAACCTTAATTTGACTGCGAGATCATTCATGAGTTACCGCAATAATTATTATATTACTAGTTGGTGCTCGCAACTTCGTTGCTCAAAAATTTGTATATCACGCGGGGACCGTACATTTTCCCGGGATAAAAAGTATCCTTTATGTTGCCCAGACAGAATAGCTATTAAACAAAAAAGAATTATTCAAATCCGTCCAGTAGTGCCTGAGATTAGAGCGTACAAACAGATAAACAAACAGACAACTCTTTTTTGTCGATATATGTTCTATTATTATTCCTTAGCACCCCCACATTGATCATTTTGTAAGAATATTAACTGTACATACACTCCAATTTTACAGTTTTATTATATGTATATATGAAGATGTATTTAGAATACTCACTCTTTTAGGGCTGGCAAGTTCTGGAACGCTTCTTCGCTGATCTCAAATATAGAGTTTCCACTGAGATTTATCACTTTAAGGTTGTCCATGCTAGTGAATGATCTTCGGTACAAGGACTCTATCAGGTTGTCTTCCAAATGTATCTCCTGCAGTTCTTTCAAGTTGACGAAGGTGTGTTGCTCGATGACCCTGATTTTGTTGAGTGACAGATAAACTCCTTCCAGCTGTCTGTGGATATCTCCCTGTAATATGCAAATTTTTTTTTGTAAGTAATGTCCTTAGAGGCCGACCAGAAAAGTGACCGAAAATACAAAGGCTATGTATACATGACCAGAGCTAAGTTGTAAGTCCCTAAATGTAAGATTTAAGTGGACCGCAAAGTTTCAAAACCAAATTATAATTTCTGACTGTTAAATCTGGAAATATCAATTTATTTTGATTTCCAACTCTATAGTTTAAGGTATTCTATACACATAACTTTTTAAAAAGCTTTCAAAAATATAATACTTTTCCGTGAGAGAGCAATGCTTTGGCACGAATGGGCCGGCTCAACGAGTGACGGCCTCACAGAAAATTGGCTTAGAACAGCGATGCGCTGTTTCGTTCAGTGAGTGAGTTCACCGGTGGCCCAACTTCACTGATGGCTATTCCCAATCCCTCTTCTCTCATAAAGGCCGACAAACGCACTTGCGACTCTTTGGATGTCGCGAGTGTCCACGGGAGACGCCAGTTGCTTACCATCAGGTAACCCGTCTGCTCGTTTGCCCCCTAAATATCATAATAGAAACCAAAAAAAATATTTTTAGACAATTACTGCCATCAACATTTTAAACAACTTTCATACCTGTAATGTGCCTTTAGAGAAATGGTCTATGAGGTTATCTTGCAGGTTCAAAGTCTTCAGCTTATAGAGGAAATGGAATGACGTATCTGGAACATTCTGTAGTCTGTTGTTGCTTACATCCAGGTTTTGCAGCTCGATAAGCGCCTTCAAAGGCTCGAAAGGTAAAACCTTAACTGAATCGTGTAATCCGTTCGCCATTTTGAGCGTCGTTAGGCTATGTAACTGTAAAAAAATGGTATTTATTGAACAGGAATATCTTCTCATTAAAATTGAGGAATCGATAAGAACAAAAATCCTATATTATACAGGGTGTAACAAAAGTAAGTGATAATTAACTTTGAGGATCGATGTGTCCCCGATATTAGAGTTTACTGTTTAAGTAACAGCGCTGAGGAAAAAAAAAAATCCTGATTAGTATTGCCAAGCGCCCGAGTGACATGAGTTTGGCATACAAATCACATTTTTTTTTTCACATTCATCGCTGCAACTTTCACAGTAAACTCTATATCAGGGACACATGCGATCCTTAAAGTTTTATCACTTACTTTTGTTACACCCTGTATATACCTATGTCAGTTTACATTCTACCGGTACTTATGCCAAATTTAATCAAAATCTGTTCGGTAGTTAAGGCGTCACTGACGCAACCCAAACTCACAAATGACGCTGGTATATGTGTGTTTTTCGATGAAGTGTTTTGTGAAACTGTTGTCGAATAAATGTTAATTAATATTGTTGACGACTGGCTGAACAGATGTTTGTATACTTTTTTATTATTTTGAAATCTTTACGTTTCTTATGTCATATTTCTTCTTACTGTCAATCTTGTTTTTGATATAGAATTCATTGTGATCTCGGACAAAACAATAGGGAATATGCGTGTAAAACAAAATTTATTGAATGCAAATTATTATGATAGTGGGCCTAAAGATATATAAAAATCATAAAAAATCTCTGAGTTCTGTTGAGAAATAAGTAAGATATTAACGATGTAAGTTTTCTACCCATATATTTCTCTTAAAACGTAATTTAGTATTAACTTTGTATGCAGCTTAAGGACTTTGACGTCACAATCAATATCGGATCTCTCTTTCTAACTGACTACTTCAAAGGCTTGTAACTTTGTTGTTTTTAATTTTATCAAAAAACTGATTGGATTACATCGTTTTTTAATAACGTTAGATTTATTTAATTAAATAATAAAAAAACCATGCATATTCCCTAT
>JAOTAV010056694.1:0-15376 GCA_026546445.1 Cyclargus thomasi
AGAAAACTAAAATTTTTAACAATTAGAAACTTTTGTCAAAATTTATAAATAATACCAAAAAAGGACAATATTTTTATTTGGTATTAGTACTTTAAAGAAATGTCAGTCGAGCCGTGTGCCAAGTTAATCCGCATGAGTTATAATCTTATATTGCATTGTAATGTTTTCAGCACTTAAAACTTTGTTTTTTCTGTTACAGGGCACAGAAGATAAGTTTTATAAAGAGAAACAATTGCTACCTGAAAATCTTGTTGAAGCCTGTAGGTCAGTTGGGCAGCAAGTCATTTTGAACTTGCGCGATGGTTATGATCACTCCTATTACTATATTTCCACCTTCATTCAAGAACACTTTGATTTCCACGCTAAGATACTTAAGGCATAACTCCAAAACTCTTTCTCTCATGAACTCAGATATTTTCATGGTGCAAATAGGAAAAGATTTTTAAAGATTTAACTTTTATAAATAAAAGGTTAAAGAAAACTTTTATACAAATACAACTGAAGAGGCATACAATTTTTTATGTAAAGAAGCTTATTGCAATTCAAGCATACTCATTTTGTCGCAGTGGAAACTATAGTGTTTCTTCTCATGGGATTTAAAAGCAAGCAAGAGGAGACAAAAAAACAGATAAACATACATTTGCATTTAAGTATAATATTTGTATATATTTTTGTACAATAAAAGTTGATTTTATATGATGTTTTTATTGAAGAATAATATTTTTAACAGATTTATATTATAAAGCTATTGTAAACAGAAGTAATAAAAATAGTTTGCCATGTAATTTGATAACAACAAATTAAAAACTTATGAACTTTGTCATTTCGATTCTTTCCTGATGTGATGATAATACTGCAAGAATTTATCCCTGTTGCCCCATATATTGAGACTTCCCCAATAACACCAAGCTCTAAAAATAAGAAAATACAGTATTAATACATTCTGAACATATAAATATTTTTTCATCATTGGCAGTTTATAATCAACGTAATTTTTGTACTTATCGTAACCTAATATTGATTAATGCTATCTCGATTAGATTAGTAAACAAATTGAAGCCTTTAAAAAAAATTTTTCTTACATTCCAAATAGAGCTCCTCCCAGATGTGCAGCATGATCAAACAGCTTCCATCCCAGTGTTATACCCGCTAAGTCAAGGCCCATTATAAATTTAATAGCCTGAAAAAAAATTGCTAGTGATGTTCATGTATAATATAATGTTAAATATTTAATTAGAAATAATTTTCAATCAATCACCTGTTATCCTAATGGATAACAGGTGATTGCACATTAAATGCCATGTCGCTGCTTTTCGTGTTTCCGTGCGTATCAAGAATGCGGCTTGTATGGTGACAAATGTGCCATCAACGAAAGAAAAACCTAGACTCAATATGAATTAAAACAGTTAAAAATATGTAGATATTTATTTATTATTACAAGGTATACCAACAGTATAAGCATTAAACACATTGAATAGTTTAAACAAAATAAGAGATGCTTATACAAGTGTGAGTGACAAGCTTTCATTTATTACAAACGAGACAAAAGTTAAAGATTATAAAGTGACCACAGAATACTCAAATACAAAGATTATTATATATATGGCATTGAAGTAGACCGTATTAATTGGTTCAAAGGACATTAAATAAAATCTTTTTAAATTTATTGATGTTGCGAACGAATATATCTGTATCATTGCTATTAGATTTTAAGAGTTCAATGTAATTGTAAACGAGCCAATCTAGTGATAGGGTTAAAGCATGAAATGTTATATTTACTTGTAGTAGGAACAGATTTGTCTTATTCGCTCGACGTGCACTATACTTAATATTAAAGTTGAAACAAGACAAAAGTTCAGGACCATTTATTAAGGAATGTACGATTTTATAGAGTTAAATGCAATCAAAGCATTTTCGCCGCAATTCTAGGATTAGAATATTGAAAATACGAAGTCGATGGACGTATTTCAAGTCGGATCGACCGGGTTTACCGTGTACCGATTAAAAAGAATCCTAAGGCACTTTCTTTGGACATCTCCACAGAATCTTTGTGTGTTTTGTAGTAAGGTGACCATATTACACTACCATACTCCTGAGCCTGTGAGAATTTTTAAATTCTAAAGTTGATCTACAAACAGGCGAAATGCTTTTGAATTGATATATTAATAATGGGCCCTAAACGAAAGCTTCTCATCAATCATAATACCAAGGTCCTTTATTAATGTGGTTCGAGCAAGGTCTTGATTGCTAATGTTATAACAATAATTAATTTTTGTGCGTTTGTTTGTAAAAGAGTTTACGGAGCAGTTTTTAATATTTAGATACATTTGGTTGCGTTGACACCAGCAGAGAATAGTATAGAGATCCTTTTGCAACTTGTAGCAATCATCAAGAAATCTTACTTGATTAAATATTTTAAGTTGTTTGCATACAAAAGACAATGACAAGATAAGCACACAATTAAATCATTCATGAAAATTACAAAAAACAAAGGCACCAAATGGGATCCCTGGGGGACTCCAGATGTCACTTTTAATGGTGTAGATAAGAATCCCCTAAGAGCTACTCACTGGCTTCTATTATGTTAGATAATAAAATACTCACTGTTCCTGCTGCAAAGGTGTACATGGGTAAGAATATTATGCTTAGTTTGGTGTCAGGGTATGCCACACAAACAAAAGACAACACTGACATTATTGCACCAGACTGTAACAAAATTCAGGTTATTTAATAGAAAACAAATTTTATTTTAATAGTTTAATCAAGACAATGGATAGTGTTTACATTGCACTAAAAATATGTGCATTATAATTTTTTTTTTAAATATATATTTAGTCTACTCACAGCTCCAAGGCTAAGTCCAGGCTGATTTAGCATTACTTTATAGAGGAAACTGGTAAAACTGCTAATCACACCACCACTCAAGTACAAGGCAACAAATTGCTCTTTGCCTAAAGAAGCTACAGCCGCTGGAAAAATAAAAAAAAAGTTGCCTACTCACACTGCCAAAATTAAAATTTCACGAAAAGAACATTTAATCTTTGTCATTTTTCAATAAATACTGGTTATTCCACATCGTTTTGTTAAGTTTCTAATCTATATACATACCTGGCATAAAAGTATACAACACATACATATTAGCAGCCAAATGAAATGTGGAGTAGTGGCTAAATGTGGAAAATACCATTGGCAGGCACTGTGCTTCTGTAAAAAAAGAACTTCTTGCTTGCATGTTTTTCAAAGTATATAAAATGTTTTAAAATATTATTATTCCTCGATACAAAATCAAATAAAGGATATGGGCGAAAAGCCCACAGATTACTCTATTTTTATTAAATACAGAAAATATTAATATCTCTTAGAATAAAAAATTGTAAAACTTACTGCCAGATGGATTTGAGCAGAAGTATTTCAACATAGTGGGAGTAAATGCTCTAACTCGCCATGCCCCAAACACAAGCAGGTTGGCTGCCAGTATTGGGTAAAAGACTTTTTCACTTTCTCTTAGTGAACTCCACCATTTTGTTATAGGGCCTGGTTCATTTCTCTGTAATTATGCTACATATTTCAAAACTATTAAACAATCATTTACTTTTAAAAATCCCTTTGTAATGGTACATAAATAAAACCATCATTCAAAGCACTTAATCCTTTGAATTATTTATAATTTTGATGGTATTATAAAATCAGCTCCTGAAAATGTATAACAGAAAGTATATACTCACATATTGTGATACAATTTTTTTCTGCTGAGCATTAATCCAACTGCTAGGTTTTCTCATAAAAGAGGTTGCATGGGCTCTGATATTTTCATATTCCCAAATGACACAACCTGTGATGCTAGCTGAAGTAACCTTAAATATATCGGGATCGTTAATATAGGAATAAGTTTGGATAGTGATTACACAATACAATTAAATCTTACACCAATTGTAAACAAGAATGGCTTCAGCAAAGTTCTTGAATTTAAAGGTCCTGCATCGATATGCGCAAAGTCAAGTGGATTGGCATCTGACATAGGCCTCCGCCGCCGGGAAAATGTGTTTCGACATTGTATTCTTGCATACTGAAAATTGTTTGTTGCTTGTCGTAGAAGTAAGGGCTTGCTGAAAAATACTTGATGTTTTAAATATTATCAATGACGTCATATGAAATGCTTTTAAACTGAAAGTACAGAAATACAGGAAATATATAAATAAAATGCTATAATTAAATAATTTTAGATAAAAACAATTTTTGATTCCTTACCAGCTTATCGTCAACTCAGCCGCAGACCACACATTTTTAAACAACATTTTCACTATAAATATATAAATAGGAAGTTTAGGCAATAGTGATCATGTTTTCTAGATTGAACATTCTTTATAAAATTTGTAATTTCAGGTTTGTAATTTTTGTTTTCAAAAACTTGAGTTTTTAGTAATATTGTGTCAAGTGTCAAATTGGCAGCTGTGTAATTTTGACTTTATTTTTCTTTCTTGCATACCGCGCTCGCGCTACAACAGAATATACCATTGCCCGTGCCGTTACCACTATCCTCAGTAAGGGAAAATAAAATTCTAAATTATTTTTCTTCATAGTTTCCCAAAATTGTTGAAGCTCATGTATAGAAGACTGAAGAGAAGAATATGCAAATCGTTAGTGCACTGGACGTTCTTCTGTGTTCCATCTGCTATGTCTGTTATGAGCTATGCTTATTATGATTTATGGTGTCTGTATTTTTAAGAATTTAAGATCATTTCACCTGCAACTTTTCGCCGTCGACCTACGCGGAAAATATACCACCCATATCGTCTTAATGAATGGCAGTCTTCCACAGTAAGATTCTCGCGTAACTTTCTGCCTCGTACAGTAAAACTCTGGAATGAACTATCACCAGCAATATTTCCGGACCTTAGCCTTTTTTTTTAGAAATTAACAGATCCTTTGGGTCTTTCTGTATAAATTGTAATATTGTTAACATTTCCTGTGCACAATAAATCATTAAATATATAAATAAATATACATGTTATTCACAATAATAAAGATAGTATTAGTACTACAACTTGATGGGGGACGCTGCCCATACAAAAGAGCCCACTTTTCTTAAGCGAGTGAGTAGATAATATATCATAATAAAATATGTACTTTCAACGACCTCCGACTTCGTCTTCGTATGTCACAACCAAGTCACAACTTTTAGTAGTACGTAGTAATCTATGGTCACAACCCTCTACGACTACAATGGATCGACATTCTACAAAAAATGGTCAGTTACTTGTTTCTAATTATGAATTCTGGAAATTGCGTAATATTGGTAATATTAATGAATGGGGGAAGAGTCCTGCGTTGCGATAACTACGTCCGATTTATCCTCGAAATCGAAGAGGACGATAGGTAAAACATTGAAGTTCAATAACATTATTATTTATTATTTGCCGTGGGAGAGCCATGCTTCGGCAGAAATGGGCCGGCTCGACTGAAGTAATACCACGGCCTTACAGAAAACTGGCGTGAAACGGCGTTGTGCTATGTTTCGTTCAGTGAATGAGTTTACCGGTGGCCCAACTTCCCTTATTCCCTTTCCACATTCCCATTACCTATTCCCTCATAAGGGCCGGCAATGCACTTGCGACTCTTCTGATGTCGCGAGTGGAGATGGGAGACGGAGGTTGTTTTTTAAAAAAGATTTCTAAGTTTTAGTTAGCAAATGTCTCCAATGGTTAGTACCAGCTAGGTAGGTACTAATCAGCCCATATGGGTCGATCACAGTTTTAAGTATTAAGTAACAATAAAATTGATTTGGTGCCACCAGCCACATTAATGATACTTATATATTAATTACAATTAACGGCACAAATATGGTAGATAAACAAAATAATTTCGATCATATATTTATATGACAGGCATCTCGCAATTGATAAGATTTCATAAAATAATATTTCATGTTCTAACGTTGAATGTAATATAAAAATATTATTCAAGCACCGAAAGAAAAAGTTATTATCTCTTAAGATCTGAGGCATCTTAATGCTAAACATAGTAAAGGCTGAAGGTCAAAATCGTTAACTAGTGGAGATGTGACGGTTCGTCGAGTATATGGATCTAGCTATACGAAGCCTGTTTCCAAGGGGTCTATACAAACACGGCTATAGCACACAATAATAAACGCGGCTTTAGCAGGGATGGCCCCTCGCGCATGCTCCATTCAGCCTCGCCATAATACGACCCTTGGAAACTTCAGTACACAGCTGGGAGGCCGGAGCTAGCTGCTTTTGTGCACAGTTTTGTAAAGTCCTAGGACCATAAAACTAAATAAATATTAAAAAGTGAGTACCCCTGCCTGTAATCTAGTCTAGGACATAGTTTTTTTATAAGATGTTGATGTCTTCATTAGTGGTGCAACTATTAATAAATTTTAATTGGTTTAAAAATACTCTACCATGACTCGTTGAAAGCGTGCGGAGGCGTGATAATAGAATATTCTAAATTCTTATTGGACCGTAAACATTTAATAACTTCGCTTATAGAATTTATTGGAGAAAATCAATTACCCATTTGTTTAACAATATATTTTTAAAAGGACGACATGGAAATCGATAACGTGATGTCGATAGTGACCACGAGGTTTCCGCGTTTGTTAATTTAATTTTTATGAAGATTGTCACATCCTTTATGCAACAATATCTTTTTGAACTGTGTAATTTAAATAATTTTCTTGGTAATGGTAGATATATACACTTCGTTATTTAACTTGTACAGGGAATAAAGAGAAGATTATGTTGCGATTACTTTTTTACACGTCTTTTTCTTTTCAGAGATGAAGCCAAACATAAGATTACACGTCTTCTTCGACTCCCCATTCAAATTTTTTCAATTGTGACGCACAATTTTGTAAAATCGTTGTAAATTATTTTGATATTTTAATAGAGTTACCGAATAATTAGCGTTTTAAGTGTAACCAAATGATATATTTTAGAACTAAGCACACATTAAATATTTTTATATGAATGTGATATCTGTGAATTGTTAAAGTAAGATTTCGTTCGGGTAGTTCGTAACTTCGTAGATACCAAAAGCATAGCTTACTGTTATAGCTTTAGCTGCAAGTAGGTGCTAGTCAATGTCGTAAGAAATAAGGAAATCAATTATTACCAAGCTATGGAGCCGTATTCTGACGATTTACTGTGGTTGGTCGTTTGTGGGTTCGTGGTGGCTTTTATTCTGGCGTTTGGAATCGGCGCCAATGACGTCGCTAACTCCTTCGGGACCAGCGTGGGATCGAAGGTGCTAACTCTCACGCAGGCCTGCATTCTCGCTACGATATTCGAAATCGCTGGAGCCGTTCTGATTGGTAAGTTTTTTTATATTCTAACAAAGGCTTATGTAATACTTCGATTAATATAAGCACGTAGTAGACGACTAGGGTCATAATTTCGAGAGCTCCTCGAATCAATCATAATAACAACTGCATAATAATATGCTCGATAAACAATGTAAAGCGCTCGCGTGAGATCCTTATAATAGGCGTTGTAGGATTTTAAACCCTCCAAAACTCTACATAAAGGATAAAAACCTTTCCTCCAGTAAGTTATATAATGTAAACTGTTGTAATAAAATAAAAACTTATCTTCTCTTATTAGACTAATTAGAAAGAAAAGGGACTGAAGAGTTATCAGGTTTATTCCAGTCGTGCCTAAACGCCTCCCTATATATATCTTGGTCAAGACTTTTTGTTGTCACTCACTGAACGAAACAGAGCACAACGCCGTTTCACGTCAGTTTTCTACTAGGGGATACTATACGTCGATGGCTCCCACGTCGTTAATAGTGGGACGTGGGTGGAACGTGGGACGGGTAAGAATACTATCGCCGGCTATTTGACAGAGTAGTGCGGCCGGTAACCAAGGTAACCCTTCCCCGCCGCGCCTCGCTCACACCAAAAGCGAGGTATAGCTCCTGTGGTCGAGCTATACTACTACGTGAGATGTGTTGTATTTGACAGGGTACAAGGTATCGGACACGATGCGGAAGGGTATCCTGGACGTGTCGTTGTACGCGGACGGCGGGGAGCGGCTGCTGGCTGCGGGGTGTCTGGCGGCGCTCATAGCGGGGGCGGCCTGGCTGATCGTGGCGACGGCGTTACGGCTCCCAGTGTCCGGCACGCACAGCGTCGTCGGTGCGACCGTCGGGTTCACGCTGACGGCTAAGGGCCCTGTCGGTGTCCGATGGTCGACGCTTGGCGCGATTGGTAAGTGTCAATAGTCAAAATTTGAGAGATGCTTACGTATTCGTCGAGTTTAGTTTTCCATATGTACCTTTTGGCCTAAATACTGCTATAAGTGTTTCACCTTATCTGTCTTAGACTATATGTACCGATATGCATTATTGGAAATCCCCATCGAGCATATAACCAATATACTAAATGTATATTGGCTATATGCTCGATGGGGATTTCCAATATAATACACATGTAAAAGTAATGTGAGCCATCAGTGTCCGAAACTTATCAGTTTATTACCACTGATAAGTTAACCGCCAACCAACTAACGCTCGCACTAAAACAGCACGCACCAATAAGAGACCTGCGTGTACGTACCTCGATACTTCCGACCAATCAGAGCGAAGTGGCTTTAGGTGGATATACTTAATTTCAGCTTCAGCCACGGTTTTGCCCGCATGAAATCTAAAATTTTGGGAACATGATTATTTCCTAAGACCAAAAGTAGATAGTCTAAGTTACTATCTATACTTTCAACCAAGTTTAGGTATACTAAAAATCTATCGATTCGTTGCTTTGTTAGAGCGTGAAGGAAGGACAAACAAACAAATTTCCCATTTATAATATTAGTGTAGATAGCAAACTATAATTTATAATAGGTAAGGTCATTTCACGTATACACGACGCCTACACGGGAAATGTCTGAAACGTCCATGTAATTTCAGCGGATGTCGTGTTTGTGTACGGATATGAGGTCGCTCGGGCCGATCTACTAGATACTAGTCAGTGGCGGCTTTAGCACTATCGGCGCCCTGTGCTACAGCGGCTCCTAATCCAAGTACATATATAAAGCCCGCCTTACGCAGCTCGTCCACCCAACATTTCCCCGATTAGAACATCAGCCGTGTGATGTTAGGGGGGGCCACGCCCCCTCATTTTTTCGTCTCCAAACCAACTAGCACCAGACTAGTTATAGCCACGATTAAACTACCTAGGTCTTAACCAGACCAGTAGCTTAGACCCTTCGAAAAAAAAAAAAAAGTTCGTCCACCGCGTGACGGCACCGTTAACCAGATCATTTCGGCCCGATAAATTGCCACTGTATAACACACAGGTCAGACAGTCGCGACAGGTTTCATTTTGCTCTATGCCACTACAGATCGGTGACGACATGGCCGCTAGAGCAATGTCGCTAGAAAATGAAACCTATAGCCTATAATCTAGATCATAAAGTTGTCGTTGACGAAGACGGCGTGCGGTTGACAAACGACCTTACTGCCTGCGGCGTCCCTACTCCCTATTAGTATGGCGCCCCGGACGGTCGCCTCGCGTCAAAATGCCGCTACTGATACAAGTCATAAATTATAGCAAAACATATTGGGGGCAGAAGCTAGTACTGCGAACTGAAACAAATTAGGTTGTTTGGTATTGACTATACAGTTCAAAGGCCTCTATCGATTCGTTTAAATATGGTGGTCATTTGAATGAAATAGAGAATGGGCTTTAGTTTATTGGACAGTCTTGCCAAAAAAATATATTTACTGACAGTATCTATAGTATGATAGTATCTCATCTTCAATCGGAACTATATTTGCATTGGTGTGTCTTGATCCATTTTTCGGGGGTTAATAACACTTCGGCTTTGGCCAGTAACATAAAAAATATTAGAAACTGACATCCGGAACTCTGTTGCGCCAAAATTTCGTTTATAGCGCAGGAACCCGGGACTTTTTTTCGACATAAAACGATAATTCTGGGATGGGCACGGCACAATATGTGTTAAAAATCGATTTGGTGACACGAGAATTTTATATAGGTACATAAGATTTACTTCTTAAGACCTAGGTGATATCAGTATATATGGTTTAGTACTAAAATTGTTCGTCATCTATTTTTACGTTTCTCTTATAATGAAGGTTACTGTGTTAATAAAACATCCATTAACATACCGCAGTTGAACACAATTCAATATTTGTAACTAGTTCCTTATCGTGTATATGCATGAAACTCATTAGCTGGACAGGGGACAGGGAAAACATAAGCCGGAATGCGCTGAAAGGTATTAATGGAAAATTTATTTAATTACATATCGCTCCAAAGTAGATAGAGCGAATATTTTGCCATCAGAGAAATGGAATTATAACCAGTGGCTTTACCACGAGTTTGAAGTATTAGTACCTATAATAATAATAATAATATCTATGCTTCACACCACGTGAATCTGGCCCTGTGCTAAGTACCCGAAGGAGTTGTGTTACAGGTACCAGACAAGGGAAATATATTTAATACTTTATTTAAAATTTTTATTATATAATACACACATTTAATATACATCCATGACCCAGAAACATTTAAAAATTTTTTTTTTGTTCCGTCGGCGGGATACGAACCCGCGACCCCCGGCGTGAGCTACCAAAGCTCAACCACTGCGCCACAGAGGCCGTCAATCGATTCGTCGATATTCGATAGCGACTACGTAAATGTTTATTATGGCAAAACTTTACAGCGCCTCTAGTGGTCACTTGCGGAATTAAAATTGCCATACAAAAAATTTACGTAGTCGCTATCGAGTATCGATGACGGTAGAACTACTGAATGAGGTCCTATACGTACGTAATTTCGATTAGGTTATCGGCACACGACACACCTAAGCCGCCGATATGTCGGCGACATGCGCTGCCGGGTAACCAAGTTATTACTCTTGGCATTTATATTGGTACACTCAATGTCAAGATTCCCATGACACGGGAGCAATTAATCAGAATCAAACTATCTACTTATCTAAGTCAGCTAACACCTTCTCTTAATGCCAACGAGATTGAGGGACAAACAATCACATATATGCTAATAATATAAAGCTGAAGAGTTTGTTTGTACGCTCTATCTCAGGAACTAAAGGCCTAAATTGAAAAATTATTTTGGTGTTGGTTAGTCCATTTATCGAGGAAGGCTATATAACATCACGCTACGACATATAAAATGTTGTAAAAACGAGATAGTTTATAAAGTTTCACGCGGGCGTAGTCGCGGGCAACAACTAGTTTATAATATAATATGTGATATTTATACGTACTTGCTCTTTTCAGTGTTATCATGGTTCATCTCGCCGGTGTTAAGCGGAGCGGTGTCGGCGTTTATCTTCTGGCTGGTCCGAAGATATATCCTACGCGCCATTGAGCCTTTGACAGCGGGTTTGACGGCGCTACCGTTCTTCTATGGGGTCACCTCAGCTATCAACATCCTGAGCATTGTCCTGGATGGACCAAAGTGTAAGTTTTAAATTTCGAACTAAGCAAGAATTGATTTATTTTTCCCCTTTTTTCATCAAAATGTTTTATTTTGATGGCTGTTCTTTTAATCTTATAACCTCGGGGTATGGTATGTTTGTTTAAGGCATTAAATTATTTGTTTTTTTTTTCAGTATTGGGTATGGATAAAATACCTCTCTGGTTGTCGCTGGTCGGATCCTGTGTTTTGGGAGTTGTGTCAGCTATTCTAGTCAGATTGTTCCTGGTGCCATACTACCACCGCCGCCTCTCACCACCTCCAGTCAATTTCACTTTAGGAGTATCTAACGGTAAGTGTTACCGAGGAAATTGATAGGCAGATTACTGGTCTACGTTATTTAGTCGGGTTACGTATATTGTAGTCGGGTTACCTATATTGTAGTCGGCAGTGAAAAAGTGCATTATATTTTTATAATATAATGCACTTTTTCAGTCATCAATCTGGTGTCAGTCTTAGATTGATGCTAAACTAATGCCAGATTGAACGTACTACCTGTGCCTAGGTCTGCTATCTGCATTTAACTCAACTTCTCATAGTACGAGCTATTTCAGCCAATTTTAACTTTTCCTTGAAAAGTTTGAGGGTTAGGATTAATTGAATTTAATTCGGTCAAACTCGTGCATTGTATTGCTTTTGCATTCGTATTTCTATGGTTTCACATTCACGCAAGCAATGCAATTTTTTAATCGATGAACGATAAATCCGCCACTCAACAGTGATTGAAATGTTTAATGTAGTGCTTTTTATCCACAAAATTGTTTTGTTTCTATTAAATTAGGTAATTTAG
The DNA here is from genome assembly GCA_026546445.1 of Cyclargus thomasi. Taxonomy (NCBI): domain Eukaryota; kingdom Metazoa; phylum Arthropoda; class Insecta; order Lepidoptera; family Lycaenidae; genus Cyclargus; species Cyclargus thomasi. Next base: position 12,276 of record JAOTAV010056694.1, read on the forward strand.
CTGGAATTATTTTTTTAGAAACAACGCCAGCCAACACACCAACACACGCCAAGGCCATCCCTCAACGTCCAACGTCACTCCTATCAGAAGACGGCAAGTTATTAGAGGCTATATCTGAAAGCGCTGAAATGGTCACCCTCAGCGACGCAGACAAATGTTCCGTCGGCGTTAAAGAAATGAACGCGAGAAACAGAGCTATCCTAGCCACGATGGACGATTGCAGCATACTATCTAGGAGTCTCAGCCCACCCAACAAGTCCAGATTGCAGCTGATAGACGCGGACCCACAGATAAACACCCTGAAGTATATAGATGAGACTTTGAGCTGCTGTAAGAGTCTAGATTCAACGCAGTTGGTCGGAATGGGAGAGAGTTATGATTCGAAGAACGGCTTTCTGGGAGATTCCTGTGATACGATAGCTCGGGGAGATATCTGTAGATTGACGGGGCTGATGCCGTTGACTGCAGCAGTGGAATTTGATACGCCAGTTTCGAAAATAGAAAAGGTACAATCGGAGAAGTTGAAACAGATACAGATTGTGGATCTAAGTGATTTGGTCGGGTTATGTCAAACTTAGCTGACAGATCACGACTTACATAGAATTGACATATTCCGACCAAATGACGGCTTCCTTCAACTGGCTCCCTTTCAATTCCCCCATTATGCATACGACTTTAGATAGAAAAAACATGTTTTCTTTAGCATCCAGACGGCAGCGCGTACCTGCCTTAACCGTTAAAACTACGTGCTAAATATAGCGATGCGGTTCGAGCTTTACACTCAAGACAAAAAACATACCCCTGTGCATAACTCAAATTATTAAAAAAAACTCAATACTTTTTTAATTTTATAGCATCCTGAAGGCAGCGCGTGGAGTATAGAGTGCGACGGCATGAACGGTCGTCTGCCGGCTATCACGCCCAACTCGAGCGCCGCGCCGCTGCTGCGCGCCGCGACGTCCCCCGCGCCCGCGCCGCAGCCCCCACCTCCTGATACACTGCGGTTATTCTCCTTTCTCCAAGTGCTGACGGCGACGTTTGGCGCCTTCGCCCACGGAGGCAATGATGTCAGGTTGGTGTTGTCCGTTTAACGTGCACTACATACCTAAGCCGTTGACGTCGATTTGTCGGCGACCTAATTTGGCAGCTTCTCTTATCAAAATCTACACAGGCCGCCGGTCTGCGGCTTAGGTGTGTAGAGCGCTTTAAGTTGTATAATGCTACAAGCCGCACACAACTAGCAGAGAAGCTGATCAGTTCATATTGAATAGTATAAACATACCAATATGTCACTGATAAGGAGCAAACCTCTTTTTAAATATACCTGAAATTGGGTTAATCTACATGGTTGCTAATAAGCTATTACTGAGTACATGTGCGCAGGGCTCATACTATCTTTTACATACGCACAAACCGACGACGTCTACGTCAGCAATAAAGTTTTCTCGTTGCAGTAACGCGATAGGTCCACTAGTGGCGCTATGGCTGCTGTACTCTGAGGGAGGTGCGCACGCGCGTGCGGAGACGCCGCTGGCAATACTCGTGTTCGGCGGTGTGGGTATCGCGCTGGGACTGTGGTTATGGGGCCGTAGGGTCATACGCACTGTCGGAGAGGACCTCACCAGCATCACACCTGACACGTAAGCTTGTTACGTTTCTACGTTTCCAAATCCATGCTAATATTATAATTGGTAAAGTGTAATGTTTCCTTTCTTCACGCCCTAACGAAGCAACCAATCGACTTCATTTCTGGCAGTGACTTTGGCTTTTGGACAGTTATTGGTCTTAAAATAACGTACATTTATCAAAATATTCGTATTTTACGTGATATTTGAATTCAATACGAGTGAAGTCGCGGACAAAAAAAGTTTGAAATAAATCTCCGTCCCATGGTAGATCTTTGTGTAGGTCGTAGGATGAAATGACCCGTGTCTCAACGTCCCTTTCTGTTATGAATACGAAGGAAAGAGATACCTATATGTTACCATAGACTAAATGACTTAAGTATACGCGGCAAGACCTCGCTTGGTCGGAAGAACTTCTTTTCTGATGGCGAAACGATTTCCATAGAAGTTACGTTAATATCAACGAGAATTAAATATTTTACAAACGTCAGTTCTATAGAAATGCAGTGTCAGAGCCTGCAGTTTTCCTACAACAGTTAAACCTGACGCTACTGTTTTAGGGGGTTCACGATCGAGCTGGGCGCGGCGCTGACGGTGCTGGTGGCCAGCAAGGCCGGCCTGCCTATCTCCACTACACACTGTAAGGTCGGCTCCGTCGTCTGCGTGGGTTACTTCTCGCAAAAGTCTGTTGATTGGAGCTTATTTAGGTGAGCGGGTGTATGTTATATTTTACAGGACTGCGTAACCCCTTCTTAGCATAGTTCAGAGCTTAAAAATAGTTATATATTAAAACGTCCATACTAATATTATGAACGCGAAAGTGTGCCTGTATGTCTGTCTGTAACCCTATTCACGCCCAAATTGTTGAACCGATTTTGCTGAAATTTAACATGGAGATGACATTTTATCTCAAAAAAAAATTATAGGGGGGTAAAAGCCGGGTGGGCAGTGCCCACACCAGAATGATCTGGTGAATACTTTTTATACCGGAAAATGATAAACAAATTTTGGTATATACTAGTTATTAGGCTTAAGTTAAATGGGGCTTAATCCCGGGCAAACGGAGTTGCGGCCATAATCTAGTATTATTATATAACATTTAAATTGATTCATAGACCCTACGTTAATAGGTAAGATTATGTTAATTAACCCCTTTATTCATAAAAATATTTAAACATTTTTTAACTAATCAAGATTCGCAATCCAAGTTTCTGGAATATTAAAAACGTGACACGACAGAGAGGGAAAGCGAGCCGTTGCTTTATGAATAAGGAGGTTAATATTAATAGTGATCTGTTGGCTGGGTTTGATGTAGCGCAATAGGTAATATGCGTGTAAAACAAAATTTATTGAATGCATATTGTGATAGTGGGCCTAAAGATGTACAGAATCACAAAATATCTCTGAATTCTGTTGAGAAATAAGTAAGATATTAGCGATGTAAGTTTTCTACCCATCTCTTTCTCTTAAAACGTA
>JAOTAV010056705.1:0-15375 GCA_026546445.1 Cyclargus thomasi
CACATCCCCTTGAATGCCGACAGAAAACTTCGTTAAAATCGTCCTGTCTGCGTACGAAGTCGCGGGCAAAAGCTAGTGACTAATAAATAAAAGATGAAAATCTGAAGTAACTTTGTTAGAAACTGGTCTTCAGCGCCATCTAGTTTACAAAGATAAAAAACTTCAATATTATTTTTAATTGTGCTTTAAATTGTGAAGCGACTGGTTAAAAGTTTAAATCTTTTTGTTCGTAATAATATCTCCTGAAATAGCAGACACAATAGCTAAGAAATAAAGGTTAGCAATTACTTAAGACTTAAAATGTATGATGTAGCGCCATCTAGTAGAACTAATGCAAAGCGGCGTAACTCGTGACTGACAATGTCACCTTGACAGATGTGGGGAGCGGTGCGTGCAAGCGAGACGCAAGAATAACAACTTGCATCGATTCGCCGCGCGCTTGCCAGCTGCGCAAGTCAATTGAAAACCCCTTACTACTGGCTCTTGTTGATGAGTTAGGATCGAGACCCGATTTGCGTTCGAGTTTTGTTATTCAGATATTTTTTATAATTTTACTACCAAAATTAGCTTTTCCGTGGCTTCTTCAACTTGGGAATTCTAAAACACGTAGTTGCCTTTGTTGATCTCCATCTTTTCAACTAAGTTCATTCCAAAAAAACCAAGTCGAATGGTGGCTTCGTTTGGGCGTATAGGAAGGAACAAAATGTTTATTTAATTGCTGCAAGTATTTTTCTGGTATTAGACTCTTATAACATCAAGATATGGTCAAAAATATTTATAGGCAACACAGAACGCGTCTCTCGAAACGAGAGTCGTAAGACAGTTTGGTACAATACAAAATACATATTTGTTTCATAATTTTAAATGTTCATACTGTTAAATATAATGTTAGTCTCAAGTACAAGCCTTTTGTATACAAAATTCTAAAGATGACGTCAAGTCATCATGTTAATATGACCCTCAAAAAAAAAAAGAATACTATTTTAGCATTGTTACTTAAAGCTATACCGACAGGCCGTAAATCGCAATTGTTACACGTTGATCCGGCACGCATTAACTGTATACTTACCTAAGCGCACACAAACACTCTCAACCATTCCGTTTTATGACATTTGTGCCCTTGTCTCTCGCACGTCAAGGAATGGCTATCTCTATTTCACCAAGTTATCCACCCTTATGAATTGCATAATGTAATAACAATTTTTATTTGAGGGCTATAAGGTTCATTTTTGCTCATAAAGGGTTTTTGGTACGAAATTTCTTTACGTTGCATGTGTTTGTGTTTAATTAACACACACATATAGAGCTCTGGTCGCTACCAAGGGTGTAAGTCGCTGTCGTCTCGAATATAGTTGGAAATACGTTTTTTAGTTGTTTCTTTAGAAAATTAAAAACTTATTTACTAAATAAGCTTATTAGAAATGTCCAATTTCTAATATTGAAAAATCGTTCCCATTTATTAAAAAAAAATATTAATATTGTACTCGTATTATAAAGTATCAAGTACGATAATTTTTGTTAAATTTGATTTGCAAGTCTTATTATTATTACATATTTATAAATTGCAAACATACTTTTACACTATATTACTATTAAAGCGTAAAAAAATCTCATTATTCATGTTTCATTTGCGTCTCATATGTTTTGGGATTTACGTAAGTATCAACATCAATTCCACATAACATGAATAGAACTCACACATGGCTCTATAACTATCGAGGGAATACGCACACATGCGCAGTCGTCACGCGATTTTGACCCTTAAAGCTCCGTTACCCTCCGAGTTTTGCCCCACTTTTACCGATCTGTAAGATAACCTCTAAATTCTGGTACGAAATCATTAGTACAAATGAATATTTGTGTTATTTCTTCGCGTAAAACACATACGTTTCGCCGAAATAAAGAAATGATTTGATTTAAAGCGAATTCAGTGATTGGACCAGTTACTATGGGACGCAGAACCGAACGGTGTATTTAGTGAATTTTGTGTGTAGTGACAGTGTTATAGATGTGTTATCCATCTGTAAAGAATGAACGTAAGTAACTTTGGAAAGATCAAAGTTCATTATGAGCTTTTCACGATAAAAAGTCATTGAAAGTTTGTTTAACGTCAAGGTTGAAAAACCTTGACATTGCTTTATTATTAGTCCTGAAAGTTTTGAATAAAAAAAATAGAAATTTCATAATTTTCCGAAATGTTGAAAATTTAATAATTATAAATAGTGCATGATAAATAATTGTGAAAGCAATTTTACATATTTATAAAAAATAAAGTCATTCCATTTATACAAAATTTTAATTTAACACCTATACTGCAATTCAAATAACTTCTTATTCTAGACAAATATTGAAAAAAAGCATGACATTAATTAAGGCATTATACGCTTAATTTTATCCTGATACTTGCTATTGTGTTGGAAAAATTCGACTCCGAATCAACAGGCGCTAATAAAATGGGCTAACCTGTTGGATATTTTTGGGCCATTTGAATACTATATTATGTCTTCATTGACATATTATGTATGAAAATAATAAAAAACAGAATTTAAGTCGAAAGTCCATAACGGTTACAGAATTCTAAGTTTTTTTTTATATTAACCGTAATGAAAATTGAAATATCGGAGGCGGAATTTAATTAAAATGCGGGGAGCTCGTAATCTTATCAACAATGGTTTACGTCAATTTAGCTTCTATATTTTTTTCATACCAATATAAATAAATGCGCGCACGCCCAAGCCGCTTAATCGATTTTGCTGAAATTTGGTATGGAGATACTTCAAGTCCCAGGGCAGACATAGAATACTTTTTATTCCGGAATGATGTACGATTCCCGTGCGATAAAGGAATTTCGGCGCAATGGTGTTGTGATTATCATCTAGTTCTTAATTATTTCACGATGATTGGGCAGAAATGTGTATTAATCATTTATTAGTAAGGTTTCTTTTACCTCTGTGATTCCAGTATTAGCACCTACTTAATTTATTCTAAGGACCTGTTTCTCCGTTAACTGATAAGTTATCCAAACCTTTTTTTACAGATGAAGTATAGAGAGTCTATCAAAAAGTATAGGATAACCTATCCGACACTTATCAGGTAGCGGTGTAAGAGACTGTAATAATAATATGTACTTTAACTGACACATAAGTCTGCAATATACATGTTTATCAATTCGTTGTTTAAAATTATATTTTTTGTAATATCTACAGAAAGAACTACACATTATTTATACAAATTGGTTTCGTTATTTCGTGACAGTCGCCTCATACTTTTTTGGTCCCTCCGTTCGTATGTGCGAGTTTGTAAAATTTTGGATGGTAATGAAATCGAGTTTGACACTAGGACACGTAGTAATAATTATGAATTATAATAATTATATCGATTTTCAAGCAATTTATTTACAATAATTTTAGCTGCTTTTCAAATTCGGTATACTTCGAGAGCCAAGAAGGGATTTGTTAATCTAAAATGGACGGTTTTCACGTAAGCAAATCCTAAAAACTTTACTTAAAATGACACCATGACACCCAATAACTCCAAATTATTGCTTCTAGATAAATAATATAATATTCAAATGTAAGGTACAAACCTTAACAATTTAGGGTTCATAACAAAGTTTCGCCCACGCCCAAGTGGTTTCGAAAAATATACGTTGTCCCTGCGTGGTGCGGTAGTCAACGCTTACCAAACTTGTTCATAGTTCAACATGGAAACGACAGATGGCGCTCTTATTAAAACGCTAAGTAGTTGCTTATTATTGTAGACTTTAATTAATTCCTTTATGTTATAATGTTATTTATTTGTAAAATTTGTTTTCGGTCCATATACCCTATAGACCTGATAGTAAATCCAACATTTTATTTTAATATCAACATCAATATTAGCTAATATCTCGTTAGTTTACCTTTTGTTAAATAGATGGCATGAATTAAATCTTATTTAACTTTTTTATTCCACCCCTTAGAGCCTGTCCACACTAAGCGGATTTGGCACGGAGTGAAGAGAGTTAGTGGATAACATTGACAGCATATTGCCTGAAACTATTCGATACCTTACTGCCTCAACCTCGTATCTTAAAAATGGCGACATTGGTCTGGTCAAATAAAACAGATTATATTACTTTTCTTAGTAATTGTACAAAACTAGATAGTAATTGAACAAAACTAAATATGATAGGTAACAATTTACTTATCAAATTATCTCATATCTGGTTTTGTATAATTATTAAGCTAAAAAAAATATATAATCATTTTTTTTATCTCCTGAAATGTAGCCATTTTTAAGATACGAGGTTGAGGCAGTAAGGCATCTTATTGTCAATGTCATCAACACACTTCACTCCGTACCAAGTCCGCTTAGTGTGGAGAGGTTCTTTGATAATACAGGATGAAATTTAGTTCACAAAAATAAGAAAAAATACCTTTCTTAATTAGGAAAAGGAGGGCAGCTAATGGTTTTCTTGTGTTCTCGACTTTGAAATGAGCTATCATTTAGTTTTATAACTCCTGCTAATAAGTTGAGATTGGGGTCAAAATTTTGTTAACTGAATAATTAGTGGTGTACCCTAAAGTTTCGGTCTAGTTATGCTGTCTGGATCCTTAAATAGAAAGTTCAATGACTATTTATTTACAGTCACACAGTTTGTATCACGTCACTCCTGACATAAACCAGCTCTGGGACGGTTAGTCCAGAATTGGTTAATATACTTATGTTGAAAAAAAAATTGATTTGTTTGGGCAAAATCATGTTGCTGTACAAATCAGAAATGATCTCTAAGTCATTCAGCGCTTCTATTTTCGCGGTAAACTCTATGTATGACACACATACACTAACTTTTTTACACCCTTTCCCAGGAAAAGGCCCGATCCTTGTCACAATTTCTACTCAGTTTTTATGATATTCAGGGGGCAAGCGAGCAGACGGGTTACCTGTTGGAAATCATTTGAAGAGTCGCAAGTGCGTTACCGCATATCTTATGAGAGATTAGGGAATAGGAATAGGGGATTAGGGAATTTGGGCCACCGCTAAACTCACTTACTGGACGAAACAGCGCAACGCCGTTTCACGGCTGTTTACTTGGAGGCCGTGGTATCACTCCGGTCGAGCCGGCCTATTCGTGCCGAACCATGGCTCTCCTACGGCAATGAGCATCCGTTTTATGTACTTGAGATCGGAAGATGTCTCATTAGTACACACCTCCACCCAGGTTTGAACCTGCACCCTCTCGAGTGCGAACCTAAGGTCTTACCCACTAGGCCACGGACCCTCTGAAATCTTAACCGCTGTTTGAGTTTCCCGGGAAAGGACATCCCTTTTGGGCAATTTAACTCATAAATGTACATGACGCGGCCCCCGCGCGCCCTACACGAGATGAGAGATTGGGATGGACACAATTACTTTACTCGGATCGTGTTGGGATATACGACGGATGGAAATGACAAAGCGAAACAAGTATTAATTAAGTAGTAATTAAGTAAACAGTAATTTAAATGTAAAAAAGCGTTGATATTTTAATGTGCTGGTTCAATTAGACATCGGTACAAAATATAGTCTCGCTTAAGTCTAAAGTTATCGTTTCAAATTTGGTTTTCATGCAACATATGCATGCAGTATATACAAAATCTGTGAAAAATTCTACTTACTGGCTACTACCGTCCTTGAGATACAGCCTGGAGAGTGTAGACAGACTGACAGACATTGAAGTCTTAGTAATAGGATCCCGTTCTTACCCTTTGGGTAAGGAAACCTTGAAAAAATCAATAGGCTTCTTGATCTAATTTTTTTTTGTGCTAATCGTTTTATAATGATCCCTTTCACCAAAAAAACTATTATTTCAATATTTTATAACAAAGAAACACATAAAAATGTTTTTTGATTATTTTGCCTTTCAAATGCCGCCAAAAATACGGTAAGTATATGATCCGCCATAGTGTGATGTCACACTAGGAGTATTTGGTACTCTTTATTTCAAAATGTATCCCAACTTGCAAACTACGTGAGGCAGGAGTCGGAACTTACAGTAAAAAAAAACAAAAACTATTTATAAAATGAATTTTTAAACTTAATATTTTAAATAACAATTTTGTTTAAGTGAAAAATGAAAAGTCTAAAGTGTCATAAATATTAAAGAAAAATGAAATTAACTGAAATATATCTATATTTTAGCTGATATTTTAGCTAACGTTTTCATTAATTTAATGTTCATTATGTTTTAATACTTTTTTAACAAAAATACATTAAACTACTACTGACATGACGTCACATCCTAATCGGAAGTATCTTAAAAGCAGTACATGTAAAATAATATTTCAATTCCACTTTGTTTATCAATCATAAGCTTTTATTTTATGATTAGGTTGAAATACGATTCCGTAGGCCGAGTTTTACTATAAATATGCGTTTGTTTATTGAAATTCATTATGATTTAAGTAGCCTATTGGGTGAGCGAAGCGAGCCCTCTAGATATATACCACTTCCCGTACATGTTTCTGGTCTTTACCATAGAGAAATAATTTGTCTATGTCTTTACGGAAAAATTATAAAACTTTTAAGTTTGGGCTTTAGAGTAATAATTTGTGTATATGACATGTTTCAAAAAAGTAATAATATCATCGATAACAATAAAAAAATTATACTACTAATGTCATCTATGAGCTAAGATGTGCAACTGTAAAGATTAACTTAACGAACTGAGTATCCACATGTATCCAGAAAAGAAAGTATTAATAATGTCATAAAAAAAACTTTCACAGTCACGTGACACTTTGGAAAAACTAATGTCACAGAATTTTAAAAGTATTTAATAACTAAATAACGTTTCTGTCGCTTCTTACACCTACGTTATATAATTTGTGTACCCGACACATGCATTACATCTATACAAAGAGGGTGGTTGTCTGTTGTTTTGTCACCACGAAACACAGGGTACGGTCTTATCAGAATCATAATGGTAGTATTTGTGAGGGTAATATCTCGCTAGGTAAGGACAAAGTTATATAAATTGTAGATTTATTTAAATACCTATGCATGATTTTTTTCTTTCTTTAAATTAATCTGTAGTAAATAAAAACGATGTAGTCCTAGCAGTTTTTTGATAAAATTGAAGACAAAAAAGTTACAAGTCTTTAAAGTTGTCAGTTAGAAAGAGAGATCCGATATTGATTGTGTAGTCAAAGTCTTTAAGCTGCATACACAGTTTATAATAAATTATGTTTTAAGAGAAAGAGATGGACAGAAAACTTAAATCGCTAATATCTTACTTATTTCAAAACAGAATTCAGAGAATTTTTGTCATTCTGTATATCTTATAACCCACTGTCATAATAAATTGAATTAAATTAAATAATTTTAACACGCGTCAACTTATAATAAAAGTACAATCAGTCAAGTCGAAAGAGATACAGATCGTAGATTAATTTGGTCGTGCTATGTCAAACCCAGCCGACAGATATCAACTTGCATGGAATTGACATATTCCGCCCTAATGACGTAGGTCCGTCAACTGGCTCTCTTTCAATTTCCCCCATTATACAAGATGATGCCCACATACCTGTAAAAAATTCTTTATCGCTAGGGAACCATTTTTCCGGGATAAAAACTATCGTATGACCTTCCTCGGAACTCAAAGTATCTTCTTACCTTTCAGTAAAATCGGTTCAGCGGTTTCCGCCTAAACAGGTAGCAGACAGACAGACAAACTTTCGCATTGATAATATTAGTATGGAAGTATAATATGAATGCTACTGTGTCTAATTTATTTTAAGATACGTACTGCAGAATAGATCATAAATATACTTCTTAACTAATAATATAAAGCTTAAGGGTTTGTTTGTTTGATCGCGCTAATCTCTGGAAATACTGGCCATAATCGAAAGATTATTTTTGTGTTGTCTTAAATTCTTTTAGCCTATTTATCGAGGAGGGCTAAGCTATAATATAACATCAGGCCACGACCAATAAGATGCGAGCAATACGCAAAAAATGTAGCAAGAACGGGAAAATTTATATAGTTTCACGCGGAAAAGCTAGTATATTTAACGTCTCTACAATTTCATGTTAGAGTTTTTGTACTAAACGTAGATTCACTATCGATTTAAACGGCTAGTCGAGTGTATGAACGACGGCAGTCACTAACCGTCAGATAACCTGTAGGGGTAACCCTTGCTTGGGATGCTGGATGCTGGTTGCTTAATGCTGCTGATGTTGATAATAACGTGTTTTTATTTTAACTAGAGGTCGCCCTGTGGTCGAAATTCGAACATAAATATTTAAATTCATCGTGTATATAAAATCTATTTTCAATTCAGTCACGGACTTAAACTTGGCATTAAGGTTTCGTTACCAGGCTATTCAATTTTATTGAAAAAAAATCACAGACTTCAACCATAAACATGAGTATTTTGTGTATGATTATCGTGTCATGTCAAAATATTGTATAGCGTTTTATTTTTTTAGAATATGCAAGATATTTTAACATAATAATCGTATTCCACGCTCCTCCTCCATATCAACAATAACTGGAAGAAATTTCATGCTTAAACATATACGCGTCTTCCGTAAAAAGGGGTACAAGTTTTCCCCTCGCGAATTAATATATAGATGCAATTGTTCACATTTATACATAAAAATAATTAATAATATCTATAATTATAATCAATAATTTTTGCCAACTCACAATGAGTTGGCAAAAATTAGGAGGTCAACGACATGCCGAACCGTACTAACCCGTCTGCTTGTTTTTCCCCTAATTTCATAAAAGGAATGTAGATCGCAAAATATTCGCTTGGATTCATTGTTTAATATTGCATACGCCATAGGGCAAAATTATCTACCCAACAAGCTTTTTAAATGCAAATCATTCGGTGACATACTCGTGATTGGGACTGTAGCCCCTTTTCACACGCATACGGCCGCCGCACGGTCACCGTGCCGTGTTGTGCCTGTATTCATGTCAAAGGGAATCTAAAATAGTCCGCCGTGAGAATACTCGAAAAGGGACACCCCCTTTTGGGGTTTCATATGAAGTGGGTACAGTATGTCCGAAAGATAAACATACTTAGAGTTCCCGCCGCTAGGGGGAGAGCCGGAGTTATGAGAGGGGGGAAAGCTCCTGATATTTAGTTTTTATTTATAACTTGAAAACGGTGCGTCATAGAGAAAAGGTATTTTCTACATAATTAAAGCTAATAAAATTGCCTTTGGTCTTGTATACTTTTTTGAAATGCTTATGGGTTCATGTCGCACTCCGAAATGGCGACAATGAACGTTTTTTAACGTAATGGGCATTACTTGAAGTTGGAAACTGTAAATTTCCATATTTTATTCATTTCATTAGCTAGAAGTCATTCGAAACGTTTAGTAGGTAACAGTTTGAGATTATATTTTTCACTAAAACAGGTAATAGAGCTAATAGTTCTAAAGTGTGTGGGACATCACTTTTCTTTCCAGCCCCCCTAGACAAGTGTCAAGCGAGTATAGTTTACGATTATCGCTTGGCGAGTTTTTGTATGGGATTGACATTTGACACTGTCGAACGAAAAGTCACGTGATCTAGTCATCGTTCGAAAATGTGCCTTCGGGGTTATATTGTAATAGACACTATAGCGAAGTTGACAAGCAAAAAATGGCTACGCGCTGGCCGGCTAACACCCTGTCTACTAGTTTCTTTGTCTTTGAGTAAGCACGACCGATACACGGTCGCCGTGCCATGTGAAAGCTTCCTAACTCAAACATTGCAATCTCACGCGGCACTAAATACATTTGCACTATTTACACAATAATTGTTAGAGGGTAATCTTCTTTTGAGGGAAGGAGAGTTATATTTTTTAAAGAATTACACAGACAGACAGACAGACAGAGATTCTGCAAAAAGTTGGAAAACTCATGGGGCCTTATTAGCAACAGGTTCTTGTCGAAATTTCCCCGAAAAAGATTCCCGCTAAGCCGCTTACAGAGAATTGTCGAGACTCGAGACGAGATATCAAATAATATTAGGTACTTACAAAATACACAATGAAAATATATCATTTTATTCCTCCCAGTTTCAGATTAAACTTTTTAAAGATGATTATTGCTTAACTTTCAACTACTGCCCCCCTAGACAAGTGGGCAAGCGATTAACGTTAACGATAATCGCTTCGCTTGTTTTGTATGGGATTGACATATTCGAACTCGACTAGATCACGTGACTTTTCGTTCGTCTGTGTCAATCCCATACAAAAACACGCCAAGCCATTATCTTAAACTATACTCGCTTGACACTTGTCTTGGGGGGCTGCTTAGAGACTATCCCCACTCTTACTGAAATTCCTGGGGGGTTAGCCAAGGCCTAATTTTACACGTTTTAAGTAGATAAGCAGTTAACTAAGTTTTAACTTTATTTTAAGTCATTTTACTTGCCACTTTCTACTAAATTTTGTGTTTACATTAAGTTAAATTACTTAAAATTAAGTTAAAATTTAGTTAACTACTTATCTGCTTCATACGTGTAAACCAGACATAAACGCTTTTGTTTTATTTGTAGAATTTCTAAACAAAATGTATGAAAATATTGAGCGTTTGCCATTGTCGTACATTTTTGTTTGGCTGACTTAAGCTGAGAACAAAGTGATCGGACGCGACTTACGAACGCGACTGACAGCCGCGATCTAGATAAAAATTAAAATTGAAGTGTGCAAAAATTGAACTATAAGGCGTAAGTCGCAACGTCCCGCTACGACCAATAGGAGCCCAGCAGTAATAAAAAAAAATTGTAAAACCGGGATAGGTAATTTATTATATTTTCGCGCGAACGGAGTCGCAGACAACAGCTAGTAATATATAAATCATAACTATCATTGACTAGTCACTGACTATCTATGAGATTATTTTCATTAACCATCATAATTCGGCCAAAAAATGTACATCTCACACATTGAGATAAATATACCATAGAGTGGATGCTGCAAATGGCTCGTGCCACTCCACTGCGGTGTACGCGCCGCAGTGCTCTCAGTCGTACTCCAGATTCCCGCACACTAGCGCACCAAACATTCGACAAAAAAAGTCACGAAAAATGCCTTCTTGTGTGTTGGGATATTGCAAGAATAGTTCAAGGAACACGGGAAAATATAACGGAATATCTTTTCATCGGTAAATATTCTTTTTTAGTTGTTTATAAATAAAATTCGATTATTTAATTACTTTGCGCCTTTTTAAATTTTTTGTCATAAAGTACATTCAGAGTGAAATGTAGGCCGTAGAACAAAGTCCCCACTCACATAGACGAGTTTGAATTTTTGTAATATTTAGTTCTTTATAATTTTACTACTGTATAAAAACACGGGATTATTTAAATGAGTTAAGTAGTTTATTACATTACTTATAAAACCTTTAGATACATACTAATAAAAATGTAAAACATTAAATTAACAATATTACATATCTTTCCTTACCCAGTAAAAATCTTTGTTTCATTTTATCCATTCATAATAACAGAGACTGCACACATTCAAATGTAGGCACAAAACTGTGTCACTTCTGCGGTCTTATTCATCAGAATAGCCCCCCTCCCCGCGCTTCCCCGCGCTCACTTCAAATGTGACATGTTCGATGTTTGAAACAGCTACTCTATGTATTCGAACTCATTAATCCTACATTTGTTTTAGTATGTTTTGCGTTTTGCGGAAAAAAACAGCAAAGTTTACATCTAACATTTACATCTTAATATTTAGTCGGCGATGTCAGCTTCTTGTGGAGGCAAAAACTTTATAATTGCTTCAGTAATAACGACGTAGATTTTTTCAAACTTGGAAAAGAACCACGAAATTTAAACTTTAATTAACTTTTTTTGTGTTGTCGCTGAGGCGGTACGAAGATGGACCATATAATATTTTTTATGGTATTTAGCGGGCAAGCGAGCGGATGGGTTACCTAATGGAAAGCAAGTGCCGTCGCCCATGGACTCTCATGACATCCGAAGAGTCGCAAGTGCGTTGCCGGCCTTTATGAGGGAATAGGGCATTAGGGTACTTGGGCCGCCGCTAAACTCACTGAACGAAACACAGCACAACGCCGTTTCACGACAGTTTTCTGTAAGGCCGTGGTGTATCACTCCGGCCGGCCCATTCAGGCCCAAGCACGGCTCTATGTGAAAAAACACGGAAAATGTCTAATTGGTACACGCCTCTACTGGGGCTCGAACCTGCATCCTCTCCTTTAGGCTACGGAAACTCTACGAACTTTTAACACGTCAGCTAGTAGGTAAGTAGAATCACAGATTGCTCGAGCTAAACGATGCAAGTTTTTACAGCTATATATATGCAGTGCTGACTGATACTAGCTTTCTATCCCACACGAAGTCAGGAGAACTAGCTTGCTAGCTTCAGCAATCTAGTTCATCTGACAAAACAAGCTTAATTTCTAAGATAGTGAACAAAGTAGTTGACAAGCCATGGTCAGCTAGCCAAGACGGTCTAACAGAGAACTAGCTTGTTATCCTATCTTTAAAATATCGTGTTTCCCGGGCATTGATAAATTTTACAAAATAACTAGCTTTTTCCCGCGGCTTCGCTCGCATGGAATTTGAAAATCGCGAAAATACACATTATAGTGCATGCTATATGAAAGATATATGTTTTCCTGCTTTTATCTTGAAAATTTTCCTGAATCTTATTTGCTCGATGAATGGATGAGAAATGCCAACGGATGCAAAACCTTTGAAATCGGTTCGTGCGTTCTGAAGTTATAGCGCCAGGAAGGAAAACCCGACTATTTTCATATAATAGACTAGCCGATGACGCTAGCATCAGCGATGCGCTAAAGTTATCGCGCGGGGACTGTACATATCGGGAAAAATTATATGTCTTTTCTCGAGATTCAAAGTATCTCCATACTTAATTTCTGCAAAATCGGTTCAGCCGTTTGTGCGTGAAGAGTAACAGACAGAAAGACGGACAAACTTTCACATTTATATCATAACTAGGGTAATTGTAAAAATATGAATTAAATCTTCCACAAAAGTGTATCAAACAATGTTTTAACCGTGGAATCGCGTTCTCCCATACTAAATTTAGCCCCCTTTTTCCCCCCGCCCCCCTCCCAAATTTAATGCTTCTACGATCAGAATACAATTCATACGAATTTTATATAAAATGGATAGATAAAATATACATGTTTCCTATGTTATTGATAAATGAGTTTTCACATAAAACCATTATTCTCGTCACCAGAGCTTAACCCTAAGTTCAGTATCAGCTTTCCAGTTCAGTTGTATTCGACCCTTCTGCTCTGTTATTTCCAAGGTTTCAGCGATGAATAGGCGTTTTACATTTTTTTTTTCATTTATTTACATTTTATTTTTGCCATTGCATTTTCCATAATGAATGCTAAATATATATTATTCCATAAAAGCTACCGTCAAAAGATGATATAAAATAATAATATACATATATGGGCATGCTTCACACCACGTCAGTCTGGCCCCGAACTAAGTACCCGAGGGACTTGTGTTACCGGCACCAGACAACGGAAATATATTTCATAATTTTATGCTATACTTATATTTGAGATTTCTATTATGTGATACAAATATTTAATACACGTCCAAGACTCAGGAACAGTGTAAAACTTTTTGTTCCGTCTGCGGGATTCGAACTCGCGACCCCGGCTTAAGCTACTAACGCGCTTACCAACTGAGCCACAGAGTGCATCAATGTTCCTACATTTTTATGAAAGCGGGCCAATTAATGCGTTACCGCATTCCACTGGGGATTGGGGTGTCCTCTGCGGATATGTGGGATTCGCCACAGACGAGAGTTGGTAAAATTCCCCTCTAAGACGCTGCCGCCCTAGGAAGCTGCCGTCCAGGGAAGCTGCCGCCCAAGGACGCTGTCGCCTAAGGACGCTGCCGCCCAAGGACGCTGCCGCCCTAGGACTTTGCCGCCCATAGGCCATCGCCAGTAACGGCTATTTATTAATTCAGGCGTAATAATGTGTTTTGTATTACGTTGTAATTTTGGAGTAATTATTTCGTGTGGTTTTCTCTGACGTCATGTTGCATATGTACATAGTAGCAGACAAACTCCATTATCCGTGTAATGTATATCGGTATTCGATACAAAGTTAATTATATTATTAATTAGCTTCCGCCCGCGACTCCGTCCGCGCGGATGTCGGTGTTTGCGTGGATGGTTTCTCAATTTTGAGTAACTCTGATAATGACATCTTATAAATATTTATTGGACCCAAATGCGGAGTTCAAGCCAAACCCGCTTAGGGTTACGGCGCTTACTGCGGGTAACGTAACGTGTGTTCGCGTTTCTACAGAACGTCTATGGATAAAAATGAAAAATTAAGTTTTTTTGTGCGTATTTTTCCAAGATGAAAAGTATCCCATTTTATGCCCAGGATAATAAGGTATAATTATACCAAATTTCATCGAAATCGAACCGTTAGTTTTCACGTGATGCCTGATCATACAGACATAAAAAAAAATTAATCACATATTTCGGTTGGGTATCGATCCAGTAAATAGAATTTATTTTTGCAATATTTTCAATGTACAGAATTTACCCTTCTACAGGTTTATTATATGTATGTATAGACTAGGCTCTGTTGCCCTCGACTACCTCCGCGTGGAACTTGATAAATTATTTCGTTTTATAACATTTTTTTATAGCTTTTTTTGTTTTATAGCCTTCCTCGATGAATGAACAAACCAACGCAAATATATTTCCAATTCCGACCAGCGTTTCCTGAGATGAGCGCGTTCAAACAAACTCGTCAGCTTTACATATTCAGCATATTTATTCGTGCGTTGATAAATCTCAAATTAGTGCTCAGTTGTAATTGGTTGGGTTCTGATTACTATCTCCGATTGGTGTTTAATATTCTAAATAATGTAATAAGTAGCGGGCCCGACAGACAGTGTTCTGACGAGGTAATTTGTAAAAAAACATTCTCAACTCCCCAAGATCACACAAAATGAATTATTATAATCTTTCCAGTCATTTGGGTGGAGTTTAGTGGCAAACACACGCATAAGAATTATATATACGTACATTGTATACGTATAAAGATTAGGGTGATTCAAAAAAAAAATATTTTTTCTTGCAAACAGGCTCAAAAGTATCGTTTTGTTGTCAAAAGACTCCAGTTAAAATTTGAGCCCTTAATATTAATATTAAGTATGTCCTAATTGCATTTTTTTAATTCCCATAGAAATAACATGGGAAAGGTTATTTTTTTGCCTTCTGATTTTTCTACCGTGTGAATAACTGGTTGAATGATAAAACGCGTTTTTGATTCTTACACAGAATTAAATGCTCTACAAAAAAGGACTGATAAAGTTTTTCGATTAGTCCACGCGTTCAAAAGTTATTCGAGGTCAAAGTTTTATTT
>JAOTAV010056726.1:0-15372 GCA_026546445.1 Cyclargus thomasi
CGGCCCCCCCCCGCCCCCCCCGCGGCCCCCCCCCCCCGCGGCGCGCGCCCCCCCCCGCCCGGCGGCCCCCCCCCCCGCCGCCGCCCCCCCCCCCCCCCGGGTGCGGTGGGGCCGCCATCGCGAGCGAGCGCGAGTACTCGAGCAGGGCAACGTCAGCCGCGTGCGGGGGGTATAAGCCACGGTAGAGCTCGGGCCGAGAGTACGGGTGGGCCAGCCGTGCAGCTGCAGCCGCAGCCGCAGCGCTCTGGTAGAAGGACGCGGAGGGGGGCGGCGCCGGCGCCTCCCCCTCTTTGCTGGCCATATCGGCCAGCGACCATATTCTGGGTTTGGCTGATGCGGGAGTGCTGCCGGGAGCTCGCGAGGGTAGGTGGAATGCTGGGTGAATGGGTCGCTCGTAGGGCTCCGGAGACTCCGGTCCGCTGTCGGCCCGCGACTCCGACCACTCTGACTCCGTCCGCTGGCCGAGGAGATCCAGCCTCTGTTGGGGTCGGTCACCGTCCTCGCTCGAGCCCGTGCCAGAGTCTTTCCCGTCTAGAAAGAAAGATTAATTTCAATCAGGCTTGTTGTTCTGTATACAAAAAATAAAATTAGGGCTAAAGTAATTAATATGCGGAGAAAGGTTATTTCATTACTGTTACCCCGTTTTTATTCGCATTAACAGTAAAAACTCTCTTACCTAAGGCATCCTTTCCATCATTGCTCTTGTGGTCATCATCATCGTTATTGTTATCTTCATCGTCCACACGGTTCCTGGGTTCCCACGTCATTTTGTTCTCTTTCTTGAGACGACGTCTAGCGTTCGCGAACCACGTGGATACTTGTGTGAGTGTCATCTTTGTGATGATAGCCAGCATTATCTTCTCTCCTTTCGTCGGATATGGATTCTTTTTGTGCTCATTGAGCCATGCCTTGAGCGTGCTGGTCGTTTCCCTCGTGGCGTTTTTTCTTCTTGCGCCATTGAGATCCATGCCATATCTGTTGACAAAGTTCTTAGATTAGAATATAATGTAAAGTTTATGAGATTAATAAGAAGGGGAGCGTCATAAAATCCAATTTTTTTATCTTATTAGGAGGCATGGATCTTTTAAATTCCATTGTTCATAATTATTATTGATAGCAGTTAGGACGAGGGATGAATGCGGCAAGACGAGAACTGTAATGAAAACAAAAGCGTCACTAAAACATAATTATATTCATGAAACCAACGCAAGATACAAAACACTGAACACATCGCTAGCAAACATGGAAGGTAAAATAAACAGCACCCTAAATTAATTTCTAAACACTTCAAGAAAATCTTTACAAATCGTGACCGACCCTCCCATAGTCGGGAGTATGAATATAATTGAAATCTAGATAAATCGCATCGCCGTAGTATATCTTATCTCCAACACAGTACGCATTCGCAGACGCACCAATATTCAAATTCCTTTATTATTTATGCATACTCCGTCTTTATTCTATTGAGATTTAATACTTGCACGTTTCTTTGTGATTATAGGATCTAATATAGCAGCGATTCGGGAGGGCATTAACTTTTATCTGCCTTTTGCGCAGTAATTGGTTTATTGGGAATGTGACCCGCATCTTTATTCACTGCCCTATTTGGATCGAAAGCATCCTGAGGTTTTAAGATAAAAGCGAGGACGAAGCCAGAAGATAATCCCCAGACTATAGAATGACGACGGCTGATAGATTTACACGAGTGTATGTGACGTGGACTAGTAGGTTGTACCGCGCCGTGCGAGACGGATTACACACACATCTGGTCACTAAGCCAAGCCGAGGCATGTCGAGGATAGAACAATAGTAGACACAGCTCCTCCAAGCTCGACTAAATCAGCACTAACACCGGCTCATCAATCTTCATCGAATCCGACTCAGACGAACTAAAAATTCATTGCACTACGCAATATCGATATTACGAAAAAGTCACCGTTTGTTACCGAGAAGGGTGGAAAATGGGGATGAGTATGGGAAATTAATAAAACTGTCACTTAAATCGCTGAAGTGACAGCCAGTGCCCCTCGTTTGGAGACGAGTGATGCATTGTGGACTCTACTCCGCAGGTTTAGGGTGCTCTTTCCAAGGAAGCTAGTTATATGGCTGCACTCCATTGTTGAGTTCGCTGTTGACTTAATTCTCACCCTCTATCAAATAAGATTCTCTTAAATAATACAGCTTTCCTTGGCTACGTTTTGTTTATACTAATGCAATTCTATTCTCTTTTTGCTCGCTATCATTATCGTTGTGATATTAGTATTATAGCTAAGGATTATAAGTCACTGCTTAAATAAAATCTTCATACACTTAATGCGTTAAATAAGTGAAGACAACGTATGGGAATGAAGTGACTTACAATTTAAAAGATTCCGTCTTTTGCATAAATAGTCAGCATCTATATCATATTATTATTATTGTACTAGCAAGTAGATAATGAAGTTGGAAAGTTTTGTTCAACATTTACGGAAAACTAAATGACCCATTATAGAGTTTTAATTATCCACTGCATCTAATTGTGTCCTAATTTTTTTGTTTCTTTAAAAGAAAGTTGAAGATGAATAAGATTAAACAAAAGAGCACGCTCCACATAAACTCTCAACGAAGAAACTTGGAAGTTAGTCTATCTGTCACGTCAAACGAAAATAGTTTATTTTTTAACGCGACGAAGATTGACAATGTGGTTTAAAAGACTAAAATATACATGCACTATTTTAAGAAGATTCTCTATTCCTGAAAAGTAAAAACAAACTGTCAAATTGTATTGATTTGCTTAAAAGATGTTAGGTACAAATCTTTCGGTGCTATTTTAAATGTAAAAACATTAACTGTATAAAAACATTCTTTAACTACTGTATTCGAAAATATTTGCTCAAAAACATAGCTAGGTTTACAAATTACATTTATGTGACTCTTAGTAAAGTCAGTAAATTGCATTTCAAAGTTGAAAAAAATGAAAGTATGGCTATGAATATTTTGAAAATAAGTGTTTCATGGACCCCGAGGGGACACTCTAGGCGAGCACCCAATGCACCACAATCCACTTCTGTTTCATAAATATTTTAAGCCACACTTTATACATTTTCCAACAATCATAGACACTTTACCCGACATATACCGCAGCCAGCAAAAAAAGCATTCATTTATCCCAGCGTGCCAGTTTCACAGCTTCCGAGCTGGGGGTCGGTTTTTTTATTTGCTCCCCGTTTCCTCCCTCGCCCCAGCGTTCAATTAAATCCCTATTCCCCGCCTCGCGTTTCCTACTTAAACTCATAAAAATGAAATAAACACAAAAATACAACTTATCCACGGTGGTTAAGCGCCGTTATGTGATATTAAGATCTGTGATTGACCTTTATGGAGTTTATTAAAAGTATGGGAAGATGGCGGAGGAATGCATACTTCAGCAGACGCAGGAATTTGTTGCGTTTAGCTAATGGGATATCCTTTATATATTTTGACGCGGCGATGCTAAGGGTATTTCTAAGTTTTCTATTTTTATTACGTTTATAATGCATATTGAAATATCATTAATATCATCATCTTTATCACCAAATGCATTGTCGATTGAGTTCGATTGCCTTACTTTTGATATTTTCGTATCATCTTTAAATTGTCGCCATATGCTAATATCATCTCCGTCATCATCGATACAGTTTGGATACGATTTCGTGATCGGTTACAAATTACCTTCCAACCCAGTTAGCCCGGGTTAGGTTCCAGTATAATGTCACGAATTTTGTTCATTTAAAATGCATGCTTGGGACATTGCAGATTTTAAATGCGAACTTTATCAAATCTTTTATATGAATATAAGCCGGGTTAAGGATAAGAAAGGATCTTGACGCTATAACCCTAGAACGCACAGATTTGCACGTTCGTGAGGTTCATAGCAAAGAAAATACAGAAAAAATTTCAAGAGAAACCAAGATAATGTGATTTTTTACGTATAGCGCCATCTCTTATATATATCATACACTACAACTGCGTTGATAGCTATACTCTGCTTAAATAATTTCAATCATTCTGTTAAGGGGTTAAAAAATTTTAAAATGTCCAAAAACAACAACAAAAAACTTAAATATGTATACCGATAGAAGGTAATATAGGCTAGTTTACTGTTGCTGGTTTAGGACATTTTGTTATGTTTTATTACATTTCTTCATAAAACTCAACTGTGTAGTTAATGTAACCGTGTTGTAGGAGTAATAGAGATCTGGGGGGTTAGCCAAGACTCAAACGTTTTCGTTTCTTTATGGAATCGCCAAAAAATAATTCGTAACTCTCTTTATAACTTAAATTTATATAGAAATGAAGTGGCGGACAGATTCTAAGATGTAATTTTTTTTATAATTAGTTTGGTTATTTGGCAGTTTTGTGACACACATATTTTCTTACGTTATAATTCAGTTTATGTCAGTCTTTTGTTGTTTCACATTTCATAAATCTCTAAAAAAATTGACATTATTGTTATATAATAAGAGATTATACAGAAATGTTTTTATCTCATTAGTTTTGAACCATTTAACAATTCGAAATATCTAAAGAGTTAGAGCTTCGAATTAACGAGAGTCGACTGTACTCATTTCCAAAACGCACTATCCGCCTAAACATACTCAACCACTATGTAAATAAGTTTAAAACATGTTAGCGGGTTAAACCTCGGTCGAACAAGGTGGAAACGATAGCGTGTAACCGTATCCCCCTGACTATGTACCGACTATCAAAAGGTAGGGTAATGTAACGCCAAACGGGGCGCGGGTGTCGGATAACACAATATGATTTCAGTGACATCCTTTATATAAAGTATATACTTCCAGTCCAACGAATGGTCGCTATGAACACTGGTGACAGTTTTCTGTTTTAATTTGTCGGCGATTGTCGATATCGAGTTACGTTACATCGAGTTACATCTAATAGATTTTTTTACATTGTCCAACTCAAGGACTCGAAGTTTTTTTTTTGTAACATAAAACGTTTTTAGACTAACATTGTTTTTGCTAACCGGTCGCAGAGGTATTGTTTTACGTTTTTTTT
Source organism: Cyclargus thomasi (assembly GCA_026546445.1). Classification (NCBI taxonomy): domain Eukaryota; kingdom Metazoa; phylum Arthropoda; class Insecta; order Lepidoptera; family Lycaenidae; genus Cyclargus; species Cyclargus thomasi. The sequence goes on from JAOTAV010056726.1 coordinate 5,038, forward strand.
TTATACAGTACTTAGTTTACTGAGTTACCTACTCATAGATTAGTGACGTATAACAGAGGCCGAAATATTTATATTCATGATTTTATACTACAATGTTATAAATGCGAATGAGTGTATATATAATCTAGTATGGAATTACTTTGAGTCTCAGGAAAGGACATAGGATACTTTTTATCCCGGAAAAATGGACGGTTCCCTTACGATAATCGCATTTTTCGCAACGGTGTTCATCATCATCTAGTATAACAATAATTTAGTTTTAATTCTACCTGAAAAACATTTGTGTTAACACCGGTTGGCTCACGTAACAAACAAGATTTCAAACAACCCGAGCATTGCCGTGCTGTAAGTTAATGAGTTGGTAAAAATGTTATCAGATGGTTGTAATTATGCCGCAGTGACACGCGAACTCCGGGGGGGTAAGTACACACCACCACCCGTTATGGCCAACCGCTGCATGAATCTGTAAAAAACGCAGTAAGCGATGATTTATGACGCACATATTGGTATGTTACCGGTGTGTATAATATCCAAATTTCACCCTTAAAAAAGAGTCAAAATAGTTTAGCATCAATGCTATGTATTAATACGCGAGCGGAAAACTTTGTACCCCTTTTTACGAATGACGCGTAGATGTAAAAGCATGAAATTTCTACCAGTTATAGTTGATATAGAGAAGGAGCGTGGAATACCAACATTATTTTAAAATATGCTTTAATTTTGCATATTTAAGTACTAAAACGCTACGCACATACAATGCGCACACATCAATAATTTGACACATTTTGACACCATAATTATACACAAAATATTCTTTTCTTTACGGTTGAAGTCTGTGATTGTTTTAAATAAAATTTAATGGCCTGGTAACGAGACCTTTATGGCAAATTGAAGTCTGTGATTAAATTGAGAATTTTTCATATTTTGTATAGCTCCTCTATACGACGAATTTAAATATTTACGGTCGAATTTAGCCACAGGGCGACCTCTAGTAATATTTAAATTGTAAATTTATATGGTTTAAGGTTAAAAATTTTGAATTGTTAAGGAGAAATCTCGTTTTTTATATTGTATGACACCACGGTAACTATTTACTAATCCATACTATCATATATTAGGAATGCGAAAGTGTGTTTGTTTGTTTGTCTTTTGTATACATCGTAACTAAGTAACAAATCGACTTCATTTTAGTTGAAAGGATGGAGAGTAACAAAGGCTGTTTTTGGCCCTGGCATCTTCCTAAATATTCATATCCTAAATATTTAAGTAATTTTAGAATTCCACGCGTGTAAACCCGCGTGAAAGCAAAAGCTAGTATAAAATAATAATTACTAAAATCTTTCTTTTTAAAAAATTGGGCATCAAAGTCCTACCAACCACATTAAATACGTATTCACAGAACCCCCTACAGTAGATTAAGAATCAATAGCACCTTACCATTCCAGATTACCATGATAAAAAGGCAAAAAGGGGCTGGTAATTACCGCTAAATAATTGACCAATGGCAAGGGGACTGAATAGGCGTTGGGCGTAGACGGTGTCAACCATGTTTGATTTGATCAACGTAGATACGAGTATGGTAATTACGGTGAAATTACGTATGGGCGTGAAGGAAACGTGTTATGAGATTTGTGTTATAACAGTTTCATCTCGCTTATTTTAACTCCTGCTGGGTGAACATAAACTTAATGAGAAATAGGATATGGTTTAAAATAGTTTATGGTAAAAACGGTTGAATTATTATTATCGAACTTAGGGACTGTTTTTTTATGATATTGGGGGGGAGGCAAACGAGGCTTACCCGATAGAAAGCAACTGCCGTCGCCCATGGACACTCGCGATATCCGAAAAGTCGCAAGTGTTTTGCCGGCCTTTATGAGGGAATAGGGATAGGGGATTAAAGAAGTTGGGCCACCGGTAAACTCATTCACTAAACGAAACACAACACAACGCCGTTTCACGCCAGTTTGCTGTATTTTTTTTGTTATCTCTTCTTGATAATTGTGGGGTAGGCTATACACAACGTACTTGACAGACTATCAACACTTCTTCTTCTTCTTGTGGATATCTTAATTTCAGAATCTATGATTAGGAAACAGGCCCTTATAACACATATGGACCTTATGCTATTATTTTGAGTTATGAATGCATTATTATTCTTTGAAACTTAAAGGTCCTTGCATTCATAACTCAAAATCAGATTTTTTGTTGGATAACACACAAATACTTAACAGCATCCATATATCTCTTAATGATCTCGTGATTAACCTGGAATGTTACATAAGAGTAATTATTGAATCGATTTACAGTATATGAAATGACTCTTTCAAATTAATTAAATTTCTAAAATGGTACTTTATATCGTAGGTAAACTTTCAAAAGTATCTCGTATATTATTTATCGTTTTTGTTTTTGATTTAAAACTTTTTTAATGCTACTCTTTTTTGACAAACTCTTGATGAGTCAAAACAAATTCTTATTGTACTCGACTACTTTAACTCCCTCTACTAAAGCACTAGTCTTATCTATATTATATATCCTTAATCTATTCTTATCTGGAGCTACAACAGATGCCATCGCCGGCAAATCGATTAGACCTACGTATTCGTTGATCGTTCATTAGAGAAAGTGGGGATGTTACCACCCACTATGGTAATACCACATTAATAATATATACAATAATAGTACAATATTTATTCAATTATAGCTAGAGTTATACTACTGTTACTACTCATATACTGGGAGTGTTAACTTCTAATGTGTCATAATATTTTTTATTTACTTGCGACCGAATATAATGCCGATTCTTTTGGAAACGAAGTATTAAATATATTTTTGACCAGGGGAGGCTTTCGAATTTCGCATAGACAAATATTTTATATAAACAAAAGTGTGGTTTTCATTTAGATAAAATCTCAAAGTAATATTAAAGTAATACCAGCTATAAGAGGTCATGGTAGGAGGGCTGTTCGTGCCTGCAACTTCGTTGCCCAAAAATTTGTATATCACGCGGGAACCGTACATTTTCCCGATATAAAAAGTATCTTATATGTTGCCCAGACCTAATAGCTATTAAACAAAAAAAGATTTATTCAAATCCGTCCAGTTCCTAAGATTAGTGCGTACAAACAGACACCAGAAAAACAGACAACTTTTTTTCATCGATATGTGTTCTGTTATTATTCCTTAGCATAATTTATAATAATCAATGTGGGGGATCGATTATTTTATAAAAATATTAAATGTACAGACACTTCAATTTTACTTTCTTATTATATGTATAGATAGATGTAATATTTAAATATTGATAGGCAACTCTCACAGAACAACAACACTTGTAACTCGTATCTCCTGCAAACCGTTACCGGATTTTATATTACTAACTACACAAACTATATCTGAGTCTTCAATATTATTAGCATCAAAATTTTATAAATTCGTTATATATTTTTATAATCTTCCAGCTTTGTATCAAATCTGAAAAGGCTCAAAGTCGTTAATAGAGTGTACAGGTAACACTTCTCAGTAACAATTTACGTTGCTAACAAGTTTCAAGATCATTTCGTTCAAAACATCAATTATTTTGTTTTGACACTTTGTATCTTGAGCAAATTATTTTTCTGTTTGAGTTCGCGACCTTTACATACGCGTCAGTACTTGTAGATAACAATGCAGACGTGCACAGTTTTAATTGATTAGTATACGCATGTGTGTAAGCACTTTCGTTACCTAATTTGGTGTACATTCGGTGTATAATCTTATCGCCCTTATATATTACGGTGACCCCACGAACGGGTCTCTACTAACCGACGGTTAAGTGAAAACGGACGCTTGTTTTTAATTAGTTGTGCTATTGTGTGCGTTTTTAGAACTACTACTGTATCAACAGTGTACAACATTCTAGAACATTCTATACGTGTTAGTGCTGATTTTTCAATCTTTGAACTATTTACAAATTCCTAAAATCATTGTCGATCTCCCTCTAAAGCAAATGTCTTTATTTTATTGTTTTAGGTTACTGTTTGAAAATGAAAAAATGCTGTGTAAATATTATCATTACAATAATCCTGTACACTGATAGCACAAATTAAATTGAATTTTGTATTCTAAAATTCCTCGCTTTATTTCTAATAACTTTAATAACAACTTACATGTATTACAATAATTAACATAAAAGCACATTTAATGGGTGTTTGTAATAAGAATTTGTAATTTACTTTTTTTGTACAGATTCAACTACAAAAACTATGTTAGATATACGTTTAAATTGTAAAAGGTTTTGCAGATAAGAGAAATGAGTTCATGTCTAACATGTGTATATTTATACGTATACATTATACTGATGGTATTATAATTATATCATTAGCTACATTATCAAGTCCCTTTACTTAGTAATTACTTCCGCTAGACAAGGGTGGTAAGATATCACCGTATAATGAATTTTGAAGTCAATGTATATTCTAGAGGTCATTAGAATTAGTAAGTAATCTTTTAGCATACTGCGTTGTGTTCCTTGTCTTGTAAAGTATTGCTTGAAGGCGAAACTTTGAGGATTTTTATTAAAATATATAATAAAATCTCGACATATACATAACAGCAAATATATAAATTTAGATTTTATGGAGGAGTATCTAATAGGTTTTATAGAATTTGCTGATGTTTGGTTACCATATACTACAAGTCACTAAAAAAGCTAGGTATCTTCTGTAAAAATATAATAAAAAAGGAAATTTTGGATTAACGAAACGATTAAATTCTAAATTTGCTATAAAGATTATTCTTTCAGGCAAACTAAAAGAGTATTAATGTTGCTATATCATATATTATTATATATATTATAGATACGAATAATAAAAAACTAAAGAGGGCTAACTCCGTAAAAAACATGCTCCACGAGACTTCAAAAATGTAAAAAATGTAAAAATCTCACATGGACGAAATTTCACGTAACATTACAAGGTAGTTTTCCGTAGTTTTTTTTTCATTATTAGTAGAGTATTGCCTAATATCATCCATCACAATCTGCGCAAGCGCACAACGAGCAACACTATGTATGTTTGTCTGTCAGTGGCGCCACCTACATCGATAGTGGACCTCACAAGGCGCGGCACACATAGTTGGTGAAAACTAAGTGTCGCCTGAGCGGGTCACAGGCTATCAGGGTCGGCTATTATTGACATATTAATAAGAACATTGAATTTTAACATTCTGGGAGGTATTGTTTCGACATCTTCTAATTAGCGTAACTCAAAGATTGATGTTTTGATGTGTTAAAATAGAATAGTAGAAAAGTAATTGAGTAGGAATAGTTTTTAGCTTATCTACAAATGAGGAAAGGTAGCCTAAGGGCCCGTTAAAGCCGCCGCACCGCTTACTGATAAAGTTTCTGCTAAGCTTAACATAACTATTTTGAAAGATTCTCCATACAACATCTGTCAAATAAAGTTGTATCTGTCACACAAATATCTGTAAGCGGTGAAACAGGTTCTAAGACATTGAGTTTAACATTTTTGTTAGCTTTCATGTTATCATATCGATACTATGAATGCGAAAGAATTTGATAAAATTTGCCAAACAGGTAGATAAGTCTGGCAGAAAGTTAGATAATAGAAAACTTTTTATTCCGATTCGATCCAATTTGTAAATAAAAGTGAAAATGATATTATAAAAATTATATAAGAACTAAATAAAACAATACAAAAAAAGTAAACCTGACTTAAACATGAAGATATATACTTTTTTTTCTAAACATCTGCTTGCATACCAAGAGGTAGATCATACGCTCAAAATATCCGAGGCAGATTTAACCACACCTTATATAATATCGGTACCAAACCGGTACTTAATGAGTGATCAGAGGCGCCGACGCCGACTCACTGAACACGAATTATGATGGACCAGCGCGCAAAAACCGTAGGCGTTCGCCGCATGCGCGCGCAACATTTTAACATTGCGCAATTTTAACCACCCCGATCGAGTTTAAAATCCTAATGGAATTTAAAAATTACTGTTGTCTCCTGTTTTTTTTATAAACGAATTTAAATTTATTCCCAGTTGACTTAAAAAAATAATATTAAATTTAAGCTAGAGATATGTTGTGACGAAGTGTACGTGAGGCAAAGTTGATCCAAGGAAGGAGGAAAATTTTAATTTTGTTTGATATTGAAGTAGGTAAGAGTATGTCTATCAATTAATATTCAATTTATAGAATTATTTAATCTGCGTCAAGTTAGGAAAAAAATACGCAAGCACCTGTGACAAATAAAGCTTCGTCTAAAAAGCGCAGTAGACTATAATAGAAGTCAGTCTTATTCTTTTACATCAATTAAACGTTTGCCTTTCGTTTAAAATAACGTAATAACTAGAAATAGATTACAAATTGATAGCAATTGTGTTTCTGCCGTTATTTATTCTTCACTGATATCAATAGTAGAATCGACGTCACTAACCTTTCTCACAGTGACAGGTTTTTTCAATGTTATCACATAATTGACAGGCTGTGAACTTTTTACAAGTGATAAAGAGGAATTATCTGCTTTGCTAATGTTCTAATTTATTAGTCAGCACAGCTGTTGATGCTTTTTGCGTTGAACAATCGAATGGCTAAATACTTAATGTACTCGTATAAGGGGGAAAGTGAAGTATAAAATGATATTGCTCTTTCTTCACGTTATAGGTATAAAAAGGAACGAAATAGATAAAAAAAATAAGATCTCTATACATACTTCTAATAATATGTAACTTATAATAATTATTAAAAACGCTTAGTTTGGAGCATGAAATGTAACTTAATAAATGTAGGTATGACGTACCTTACGCACGGTTAGCGTTAAAAAGCACAGACTTGAATGATAATTTAACTATAATTTAATAAAAAGTTAGGCAGACAATGAAACTTATTAATCTTGATTAATTTGACAGTCAAGTAGTTCATGAGATTATAAGTTGCTGTTTTAATCTTGATCATCCTCTTGTGGTTTAAAAATGTTTATTTATCAGCTATTCTCTTCGAATATTATAAGATTAATAATAAAGAAAAATTCTTGTCTTTTTGAAATCTTCACGACATCGGTTAAAAACCGCAGACAATCGAAAATAACTTTCGCCGTTCGTCCGTTGACTGCTATTTTTTTGTGATCGTCGTGCGTGATGTTGATGATGAAGTTTTGTGTAATAGTTGATTTAAATAATTTGGTGGTCACGGGCGATATAATGTAAGCTATTAGTTCATTGTAACGCGACCCCGCCACCTACTAAACAGAACAACGAATTTTTACATAATTCTTTGCACGACACTCATTTATAATGAGTTCGTTGTGTATTTGTTCTGTTACATTTATTTCGCGCTGATGTTCTAATGGGTTTTGATAAAAGGTGCAAGTTAGTATCGATGGTTAAGCAAATACTGCTATCTACAAAATCTCAATTTTACATGAGAGGGAAAAACAGAATATAAATTTAATGTTATAGTTATGGATTATTTATTGACGCAATATTCTTATAAAATACTACATTTTATTACTGGTCACCACATTTTTTATTGGAAATAACGAGAAGAACAATATTTTGTTAGTAGACCTAAACAAAAAACCAATAATCGAAAAAAAGTAGATCGCAATATTTGGTTCATAACCGTCGATTTGTCTCAACGCTAAAATACTGTGGTGAGGTAATGTAAAAGTTTCTTACGACAAATCATGAAACAAACTTTACTAAAATACACAAGAATACATTATAGTTTGTCGTATTATCTTCCTTTACGTACAACCTTCGATCACATTGATTTGTAAAATCACGTAATATTTTGGGAAAATAATGTCTGTCCAAGGCTAAAGTAGCCTAAGTAAAGTTACAGTTGTACATTGGGTTGTAGACTACACCCTCTCAACTAATGCCTATGCCAAAAGTTGTTTTGTTGCCTCATCAGAGGCGTAAAAGAGAAAAAACAAACGAACAAAGAAACATATAAACATTTTCCCACTTATTATGTTAGTATGCATAATAACTTTGTTACACTTATAAGTTTTGTTGCTATCAGCGTATACTTGTATTCTCGTTTATACCTTGACAATCAAAGTCTAAACCACAGCCATAAAAAACAACATAGTATGATTGTATACACCATAAAAGATATACGCCATATACCGGCTAGGTGTCACTCAAGCCACGCCCGCTATCCACATCACCACACAACTTAATGAGAACCTGTGGGTGTAATCTGTTCGTTTTCAACGCTAAAAATACAACACTATTATGTTTTAACGTATATTTTGCATTTAAAGTGACTTTTATAATTCGTTAATTAGTTTTAAAGCATTCAGACCTTAACATCTCCTCCTGCTGATAAGTGCTATAGGTTATCAACAACTTATCTAATAGACGAAGTATGGAGTTTCTGCAGTTGTTTACTCAAGAAAATCTCCTCTTATTGGGACAAGTTTCCAATTTCTATTACACAAATCTTTGGGATCTGAGACTAAAAAAAAAAAGGAACAAAAAATACCACTGTCGAGTTCTTGGATGCCGCCGCGGCGTTGACCGATAGGAAATAGGAAAGAGGAAGCTCCACACGCCACCAGAATACCATACCCCGGTCAATTACTCCTCACGTGTTGTTTAATATGCGCCGCGCCTACACTTTATTGTTCCATAGATCGGTAATACACGGAGGACTGGCACTTTGTACTGTAAATTGTTGTCTGTACACGTTCCTTAGAAAGCGGTGCGCACACTTCCCACTCGAAACTGAAAAACCCTCGCGATTCCGTTCAACTTTTGATAAAGGTTCTGCAGTGATTAGAGCTTTAAACTGCTGGGCCTAAGAATTGAAATGTTTTCGTTAAATCACTTTACGAGAGGTAACAATGGTACAAGCCCATAAACACTAGCTCGCTGTTGACGTTAGTTTTGGCTTTTAAAATTTTAAGATGCAATTTTTTAATCCAGACCAATTTTAAGGGGTATTGCAATTTTCACCACTTTGTGAGCCGTATAGGTTATCCACAACTTTTTTGACAAATGAAACATGGAGAATCTGTCAAGTAAGTTAGAGTAGATGTTATCACCAGTCACGTATAGAGAAGTGGTGCAGAACCTCCTAGATTTTTGGCCATTTACTCATAAGTGTAAAACATCTAGTTTTATACACTCATTCCTCATTCTTGATGTAACGCAAAAATCTGTAATGTTACAGGTGAATGCTCGCGGGGGCTGCTCGTAGTGTGCGCAGGGCCTACGGACATCAATAGTCGGCGGCGGTACGAGTGCTGGTGACGTAATGTCCGGATGACCACACAGCGCAGTGCCGCTACGCTGACGCATCGCTTTCCTCACGGCAAGGTGCGAAATCTGACTACAGAATGACTGTATGATGCAAAGTTTTCCTCGACCTAGCGCCAACAGAGAGCTTCCTGGCTCTATTTCTTCATCGCATATGTCAACAGCACTTCATGACTTTATGATGCAAAGGTTTCCTCGACCTAGCGCCAAGTGATTTGTGTACAAAGCTTCATGCCTTTACTATTCAGCGTCACAAAGTGCAAAATATGTCCACTTGACTGTATGATGCAAAGTTTTTAGCGCCATAACGCCATATTTGTATACAGAATTTTATAGCTCTATTTCTTCAGTGCAACACGGTTCAATCAAAAAGGGGTTTTCAGCACTTGATGATTCGAAGGAGCCAGGTTTTCTAGGTTCCAGCCCTTTTTTTTACTATATAGCACACAAAGTTTAAATTTCAGCGTAAAAAAATACACAATTAATTCCAAATTTCAGCTACTCAATACTCAATCTTAATAAAAACCTTTGTATGTAAGCAACACTTATACAATTTGAAGAAAACTCAGCGCAAATTAAGCAACTACAACATTGTAAGCAGGAACACCAGTTTACTTTATTTTTATGTGATTTCTTCAGGATAGCTTTATCTCGTTACTTTAATTTTATTAATTTTAAACTACCCACACTAAACTCTGTAGTACAACTCTGTAAAAGGCTTCAAAGGCGCCGCTCGCTGTCCAACAACCACTCACAAATGTATGTTTTTTATTATATTCTTGCTTGATTTTCATTTGATTAACTTTTATAGCCTCCTGCAGTTTTTGCCATACCTAATTAAGGTGCTTTAGTCGTGTTATGCCTGCAATATAATACATACTACAAGATGGATGATATTCTTAGATTTAATTTGCATTTAATTTTAAAGTACACGTACAAAAAGCCCTGAAAAATCCCCTTCTTATAGTAATAGAATAAACTAATTTGACGACCTCTGTGGCTCAGTTGGTAAGCGCGTTGGTAGCTTACGCCGGGGGTCGCGGGTTCGAATCCCGC
>JAOTAV010056737.1:0-15370 GCA_026546445.1 Cyclargus thomasi
TCAGCCAAATCTGTTCTGCCGTTCTTGAGTTATAAGTGGTGTAACTAACACGACTTTCTTTTATATATATAGAATATATAGATCACGACTAAACTCGATAAAAATGTGTTGTCAAGTAAGGGTTCGTAAACAAAAATAGCACAGATTAAAAACAAAATACAATAACTATTGTCGACTAACACGACAAAAAAAAATTATCATGTTAGGATCAATGGAGATGAAGAGGTAAACCGGAAAATGTTAAGAAAACGTGTAGACAAAATTATCACGATGGCTTATCTTAGCCCGGCTGGAGTAGCGAGTGTGATATAGTATGAAGCGGGATGTCTATTAGTTAAGTCAATCAAAGCTCATTATGTAGAGAGTGGCTTATCTAATATCGTATTAACGTCTGATTCTCATCGCTTATAATACTGTCCACAGCTTATAAAACTGTGTACTAGCTTATTTAGTTTTTTATGATATTTAGGGGGCGAGCGAGCAGACGGGTTACCTGATGGAAGGTTATTGCCGTCGCCCATGGACACTCGTGACATCCGAAGAGCGAAAGTGCGTTGCTAGCCTTTATGAGGGAAAAGGGAATGGGAATAAGGATAGGGGAAGTTTCAAATCGATTGGTTGCTTACATGTTAGGTTAGGACAAACTGACACTAAGCTAAATGTCCACAAACCGAAAACCCGACAAGAGAGCCATTGCAATTTTGTCAAGTTATGTTTATACAATATTTATAGAATGGCCTTTATTTTGATAACCTCCTCGACCTAATTGGGTGTAAAAAATTTCCTATAGCCTGCCTCGATTAACGGACACAAAGATAATGTTTCAATTCCGGCCACTAGTTCCTGAGATGAGCGCGCTCACACAAACTAACTCTACAGCTTTCTATTATTAGTATACATTTTCCAATATTAAATATTCTTTGTCTCTATTATTTATGATTCGCGTTTGTTTTGGAAGCGACGGAGAAAAAGCCGGACAGTAACACAATACTGTGGCGAAAACGCCGCGCATTAACTACTGGAAACCGTGTTAGCCATGATTCATGCTTCTGTACTATGTAAATTGTAGGGTGACCACGGTGAAGAGGTTTTTATCGATAAATAATTTTAAAAAAGTTTGTCCTTTTAAGTGTAATAATTAATCAAGTGTAATATGGGTCTCATGTTAAGACGAATAGCGTGGCTGAAAATATTTAGTTTCTTCAGTACTCATTTAAAGAAATCTGTATTCATTAAAACGGCCCTATTTTTTAAAAAAAAACATCGACGACATAACTTTTTCATACAAAATGTTTGTATAAAATATTTTTTGATACGTGGTGGTAGTATTGAAGTTTTAAAATAATATAAATTAATTCAACGAAGAGCCTGTTTGGAAAAGCGCAAAAATATTGCGCTTTTCCAAACATAAATCGTACTAAAAGTGACGTTTGACAAGAGAATGTCCTCATAAAATATGAACATGTTGGTGATTTTTAATTAATAAATCATTCACAGTATAATGCCAGTTTAGTCCAGATTAGGTGGATTATGTCTGTCTAGCTCACATAAACCATCGCCGCTCACACCTGGGACGCGCGTCATTTTGATATATTTGTCTGTTTGTTGATATAAATGACGTATTTATGATTTGCTGTACCTCATATTAACTTTTATTTTTAAGAATCCTTAGGCTTTAAAAAAACGCAACTAATAATTTTCCAAAATTCATATTCCTAAAAATTTTGAATTTTCGAAAAACGAAATCTTTTTTTTTCTACAAGACCGGTCCGAATTTTCGCGTGAATCCTGGTCGCCCTCGCGCCATCCACACAGGCGCTGCCATATTTCATAATTTTATCGCTAATGTAAGCCGGGCAGGTATGTCTGTATGTTGTTTGTGCCTTTCCTTCGCCGTTCTCATTGTGTTCGTTCCACCCGATTGAGTTGGTACGGCTCCTGTGACCATAAATTTTGTTTTTCTAGCCCACCCGAAAAAAGCTTTTGTACACGTGTGTACCGAGATTAATAGATTACTATCTCCATTTTTGCCTTTGCGTTTCGGCTTTTGTGTTCCCGCGTTAAGTAAGCTTGTTTGTATTTTTTCGCGTGTATACGTATTATGTAGATGCAAGGTCTTCCTGTGAGCTATGGGACGCGCATGGTTTTAGGATCTGCATAACTAAATGGGCCAATCGGTTTATGTTTGTCATCTACAAATAATATCCTGATATAGATTTGGTTAAGGACATAAGCAACTATAAGTCAAACAGTGCACATATCACAAAATATTGCTATTTTGCTCAAAATATTGATGTATAGGATATTTTTTTTACTAGATGGCGTTCGCGTAAAAAGGAAATTATAGCGCGAGGGATTAGTTGTGCTTTAATTCGTTTTCACAACTTTTATACCCGAAAAATATACCTACGGTTCTCGCGTGAGAAACAAATTACAGGTAATAACCGTAGGTGTATTTTTCGGCATAAAAGTATCCTGTGTCTTTCCCCTGGACACAAAGTATGTACCAAATTTCATAAAAATCTGCGGTTTGGGCGTGAAAGGTAACGTAAAGACAGATAGACACTTTTGCATTTATAATATTAGTATGGAAGTGGATTGTTATACATTTTACAGAAGTACAAGTAATATCCGAAGTATTCATCGGCTGCAAACCAAGAAAGTTTTTCCTCATGCCCATAGCCCTGTCACAACCCTAGGGCTGTCACGATTCCGAAGCTATCGGCGAAAATTAAATATTTTGCGTCTCTGTTTTAAATGCAAACCAATTCTCGATTTCATCGAATCCGTTCAATGTATGCGTGTTTCATCGCGCATAAAAAATATGTCAATAAAAATACAATTATGTGTTTGACGCGTAAATGAATTAATATTTTCCAATTTAAATAAACCCCTTTATTGTCCTTGTAAATTGTTTCAATATTTAATACGCAGCATGGCAATGCAAGTGACAACTTCTTTTGCGTATAAATATGTGCTGACGTATTTCAAGTTGCGAATACATTTTTGTTTTTATTGTAGCTGTGGGCATTAAGCATTTTATCGTTCATTGCTGGTAATTATTATTATTCAAAATGACTAATAACAAAACTGCTACAATAATTGATACTATGTATTAGAAGCTTATCAACGAATACAGGTAGTTCCTGCGGGCGCACTAAACAAATACGGCACAAAATTACATAAGTTAACTAATTAAATAATTTCGACAACCCTAAACCACCGCGTCCCCAGGGCTGGCAGTAAAATTTAGTTGGGCGAGTTTGGCCCGTCAGCATAATGTATTTACTGCGACGAAATATTAATCTGTCTGTAACGAACCGGACAGCTATGCAGATAATAAGAGACATCGCTCTAATTATTTTGATGCGAGAATGTTACGTTCTCACTTTATGGAGCGTCCGTAGCCTTGTGGACAAGACCTTTGGTACTCGTTGTTTGGTACGCACTCGAACTGGTAAAATTCGCCAAAAAATTGACACGCCCTTAGCAGAATTCCTTTACTTTTTTCAGAGTTTTCTGTTTTCAATTGTTGTTCCACTATCGTTTTTTTTTTCAGAGCGAGCTCTAATGTAGAATAAATTTTAAATAAAATTTTTCATTTTACTCACTAAAAAATCGTCTATTATTATGTTAAATATTTTTTAAGTTTCATATCGACTTTGCTCGCTTGTGTGGCTTACCTTCAAAGGTCAGGTATAAAAATAAGAGAAACACGCTCGTCGAAAGCGTTTTTGTGAGACCTTTGTGTCATTCCCACATCCCATAAGGCTATTAAAAGATAAATTACTCTTCATTAGTACATTATTCATATTAAATTTACTGTAAGATGAAAAGAAGGTCGGTAAAAGGCCCGTTAGCTTTTGGGAATGTCATTCATATTTTTTGTTCTTTCTTTGGATATTAATGGTTTTAATTCTATACAAATTAACAACACTTGAACTTTGCACTCATCGGTCTTGTAATTTTAAGTACAAAAGGTTTTGTCGACGAGTAATCCCGTGATTTAATGCATTTCTCGGAGTTTTATCGGCAAAAAGTCTCAAGTTATGCTTAAACTGCGCTAAGTCACAAGAAAAGTTAAATAAATTGTATCTCCTACGTCACCTGCGTCCATCGAAAGAACTGCATAGATCCCAGAGGTAATCCTTATATTTATTCTATTTGTAACTTTCAGACAGATACAAATAGGTTTTCGGCTTAAACGGCCAAGGAATTGTGGGATCCTTTTGACCAATTACCATTTTAAAGTTTTCAAGTGTGTTTTATTGTTTGCGGGCTTTAAAGGGGATTTGTGTTCTGAATCTTAAAGTTTATCTGAAGCAGAGAGTTGACACCTGCCCGCTTGATTTGAGGCATTGATAGAACTAAATTCACTTAGTCATCAATAATATCTTACTTGGCCTGATATAATGATTTAAAGCAAGCTATTAAGAACGTATTACACCGCCGAACTTGGCGCAAACCTTCATATATAAAATGTCAATTATTTGCATGAAATTCAGTACCGACTTCTTTTCCGATCCGAAAATAAATGGGCAAGGAGGTCAACAAGGTTAATGATACGAAACATTAGCAATCATGGATATCCATCAACGGCTAAATCAACGATCTCCTTCCTGAACATGAGAGAAGATTATTTCACTAAATTCAGTGAAATTGCCACTAAAGCTTGGTAAAATGAAACACATTGTATAATGAAATGATCCATGCACGAAGTTGGGCGACAGATGCGCTTAACAGACAAACTTGTGGGATTTACGATGGTCAGTTTTTAGCGGTAACTTGGGCCATATTATTAAAACTTCCAGGCATTCGGCAGTTCTTATCATGCTGAGTTTGAAGGCTAGGCTCTTGGTAGATATGGCGTAAAAAACGAAAAGAAAAAAAATCATTAACTTAAGTTAGTTATTTTTTTCTTTGTTGTGAATGAACACATAGGTTCGGTCACTATTATAAAGTCGCTTGGAGAGTATATTTCTTTTGGCGTGGTATTAGTATACGCCTTAAAATCCCGCGTAAACATAAGTTGTGTGTCTTTCAAACTCATACTGCCGCACACAGAGACGAGTAATTAAGTGTAATCAAATCTGATATATTTGGTAACACCTAATACTGAAATGTTTTTATTTTTATTCTGAATGTATATTTTACAAAATAAAGTTAATTTATTTTTTTCTTTCCTTCTTTCATATATAATAAACGCAAATGTTTGTGAGTGTGTATGTTTATTCTCACGCTTACACGGCAGGACCGATTTTGATAAAATTTTGACACGGAGGTAGCTGGTATTTTGGATGAACACATAGGCTACTGTTTTCGCGGGTAGTACCGCAGGGTACAGCTATTTAAACATACGTCCCATGCATTATTAACCGTCAAAGTCATCATTTATTATTTCTTTTGTAAAAATGTGCTAAAACAATGTTTAATCAATCCATACTTCCACACTAATATTATAAACGCAAACGTCTGTTTGACTGTCTGTTACCTCTGCACGCCCAAACCGCTGCACCGATTTTGCTGAAATTTGATATGGAGACACCTTGAGTCCCGGAGCCCTTCCCTTATGTCTTTACATAGAATACTTTTTATCCTGAAAAACAGTGTGGGTGGATCCTGCGCGATAAGCGACCAGTTTTGCGGGCATCTCCTAGAAAAATAATTAATACGATCGACGCATCTACGCATCTCAACTCTATGGTATTTTCCCGAGCGGTGAGGATTTATTTTAGTGGGTTTTTCACCATTGCCGTAAAAAATAATAAATTCGTAAAGTTGGCACTGAACCGAGGGCAAATCTAGGATGTAACAAGTTTTATTATATACGGTCCATAGCTTTATTGTTTCTACGCGACGGGGCTTATTCAACGAGCGGTGACTCACCTAATGGATGAACCTTTATGAGAAGTTAAGAATGTACTCGTGTGATTTATGGTTTAATAGCCAAATTAAAGAATATTGTTCTCATTTCAAGTCGACAGGCATTTAAAGTTTGTCAGTCTGTTTAGTAAAAATTAGTTACGGTTATAATTTCGTACATAATGACTGTTTTCAAAGACCTCTTCATTTGAGTTTCTTTTCCAGGGATCGAAATAATTGTAAAAGTTGCCTAAGCCGGATTTTGGAAAATTATACTGGTGGGTAGACAAAATAGGAGATTGAACCTGAAGGTAGTATGCCACAAAATATACTATCCATATTTCCATTTTAATGTTATAATTGCGAAAGTGTATGTCCATCAGCTGTCTGTCTGTTACCCGACTGTCTGAACCGATTTTGCTGAAACTCGGTGTGGTATCTCCACACCAAGTTTCAGCAAAATCGGTTCTGCTTTGAGTCCCAGAGAAAAATTCTTACTTCCTTGCTAATATTATAAATGCGAAAGTGTGTTCGTTTGTTGTCCTTCCTTCACACCAAAACGAAGCAACCAATTGACTTAATTTTTTGCCTATGCAAACTAACTCTATAGTTAATTGAATGTATGGAGAGTAACATAGGCTACTTTTGAACTTAGAAAAACATCACGTTATTGAAAGTCGAATCTTTACCAAATTTGGATTCCACGCGAGCGAAACCGTGTGCGTAAAACTAGTATAGGATGATTTATATCCCGAAAAATCCCACACGATAAAACAATTTCGGCGAAACGGAGTTACTTTGGACATCCAGTACATTATACATCTACTCTACACGCCCTAAAGATAAAGTGGGCATAGTCGCGGGTGAAAGCTAATATAGCGATGGTACAATACCGGTGATTACTGTGGTATTTTATTACAGAACCGTTGTATGTGCCGCTACAAATGATATGACCCCGTTGGTTTGATTGATTACTGAATGATATAAGACTGTGGTAACAGAGATATTCCGGTTTGTACAGTGTGTACCAAAAGTGGTGATAATAAAAAATACTTTAGGGTGTGTATCTCATCGATCACTGTGAATGTGCAGCGCTGAAAACAAAAAGAATGTTGCTATTTGTATGGGTAAATTCATATCGCGGAGCCGCTTGTCAATACAAATCGCAAAAATTTTTGTTTCCTTTCAGCGCTGCTTATTTCACAGTGAGCTCTATATAAGGAAGCACACAGGTATTTCTTACTCCTTCTATGTTCTTCTGATTAATTTCGTTGCGGGTCCCAAGACAGCTTTAGCACGTCCCTCGGGCTCCCTGAGATCACATCAAAGGGTTTTCGTGGTTGGATACCGCTGCTGATCCTGGCGACACAGGAGATACAGTGGTGGGAATGTGTGGTGGGCCAAAGCCCGTTATTTATATAAGGAAGCACACACCCTAAAGTATTATAACTTTTGTTACACCCTGTATATTTTTCTTATTGGCTCCTCTACATTATCGGCGAATACAGACGATGACACGCGAGTACGATTGTGTAGTGGGCGTACTCGCCTGTATCCGCAGATATTCGTCGTCGCCGTTGTAGTGGTGAAATGTATACCTTTGAAACTTACCTGTGGTTTAGCCGAAACCTTTAAGTTTTTGCATCTTTGTAGAATCGCCGAAGTGTATGAAAATGACATAAGGCGTATCGAACGCTTATGTCATTTCCATACATTCTGTTTGGCGATTTCACAAAGAAGCGTCTTGGCTAACCCCCCCTCCTTTATCATAATATCATATGCTATAAAAGTATCTATACAGAATTTTTTTTTCAAATATTTTTCTGGTCATATAACTTGCATTTACGCAAAAAACCGTCAATTTTCAAGTTGTTAGCTACTTACGTTTGTGGTAAATTTTAAAGTGATAATTTATTTATTTCCGCGACTGTCCCCTCATATTTTCTTTTACAATCGCGTGCACAAATTGATGCTTACGTACCTACAGAAGCTTTAGCTAAACATTAAGAGTAATTAGTCGATTAATCATAGTGAATTTGATACGCTCTGTAGTTCTGTACCTGTTATTAGGGTTCCGCAGTTATGACCACCAAAGTGTTTTTTTGACCCTTGTGTATTTGACGCTCAGATAAAAAGGTCGTAAAGTATAATGGTTTTTTTAAGCTGTAAGAACTAAATAAAATTAATAATATTTATCAATACAGAACAAAAAATGTTTTTTTAATCTACTTACTTTTATAATTTACCCACTGTGACGTTGGGCGGGAAATGGAATAAAGTATCTTATGTCGGTCTCCTGGCTCTAATCTACCTAACCAACTATTTTTTACCAACTTTTTTAAAAAAGAAGAGGTTCTATATTCGTCTTTATATATATTTTAAGACGAAGCGATACAGCCGTCCTTGACTTGAGTTCATAACTTATGCTGAAAGCAAAGAAAAGTCTCTCGCAGTCTCAGATACTGTAGATTTCTAATGGTAAATCAATTTTCGAAATTGATTCGGTAGGTTCAGAGATTACACGCCACAAACACACAAATACAACGCTTACCTCATTGTATTATTAATTTAGATTGTCTCGAAACGACGAAGTCGGGATGACCCTTAGCCCCTTTTCACACGGTCGCCGTGCCGTGTTCATGAAAAGGGGCTCCAAGTATACAAGCCCGTACTACTTACTCAAACCGTCGCCGTGCTTAAAGTATATAATCCCGGGCGACACACGGTCTCTTATTGTCGTTTGTCCACCAACACCATCAACCGGGAACGAGAATATTGCGGACGGATAAAATGCAATTTTATGACATATACTACAGGTTTCATTTTCCTCTACGCCTTTAATGACGGCGATGACATTGACGATAGAGCAATGTCTTTAGAAAATGAAACTTATAGCCTAGATCATAAAGTTGCATTTTATAGGGCCGAATTAATCACGTCGGTTTCGGTGGACAAACGGCGTAAGGGTTGTAATAACTCTGTATGCCCGACCCGATCATAATCTCGTCCCGTTCTAATTACAATATCACATCACTTCAAACTCGACTAACTCAATTAACTCGAACTAATCCCGAAATCGATTTCATTATCGAGTTGATATCGAGTTTTATCGAATTCGGATTGCACCAAGCTTCGTCGTTATAAGTTTAAGTATCTTCTGCACTTACTTATAGGTGAAGTACTTAATCGAATATTAGGAGTAACCTTTGCTCTTCACAAATTATTATTTGAGAATTAAATTTTTATTACCGACTTTATTAATATTATAAAGAGTTTTGTTGTAATATGTATTAGGGCAGTAGCGGAACAAAATTCGGTACTTTTTTATGGTAAATTGTATGGTTTCCTTGGGGTAGACTGAAAAAATTAAAGAACGTTCAGTATACATATATTATATAATGAAATATAAAGACATTGCATTTTTAAAGACTTCAAGCTGTATTAAACCTACAAAGTTTCTTGGTCTTAGTAATATTCTTGGTCGCCTTAGTAATATTTTCTCGTAATTTTTAATCATCCACCCTGTTCCCACCAATTTCACGGCAACTAGCGAGATTAACGTTTTACTACGTTAAACCAGATTACCGACAATTTGCTCGCCCCTCAGCGGAATTAGTTTATCTTCATTTTTATAGTTCATATTATGGTAACCACTCATTAGCAATTAACGTCGGCCAATGGAGCGATTACGAACATACATATTTTTGAGCAAGCATGGTGAACCAACATATTCTAACGAAATTTTTTAATTTTACCTAATTGGGTACAGTCAGGGAAACTTGTGCTTGATCTATCTAAAATTCTCGTGTCACAGTTTTCGTTGCCATAGTCCTCCGAAACGGCTTGACCGATTTTGAGGAATTTTTTTGTGCTTATCCGATTTCTATGAGAATCGGCCAACATCTATTTTTCATCCCCCTTAATGTTAGGGGTAGTACAACCCTTTTTTTTGTTGGCAAAACAACGTTTGCCGGGTCAGCTAGTGTGAATATAATAAACTAACTTGCGTGTACTTAGGTATATCAATGAAAGGAGTAAAAAATCAAATTATTTGTACTAATGTGTATGGATTTCTATCGCCATAGACACTGCGGGTCCCGGGAAAGGGTTAAGGGTTATTTCATTGCGATGATACTGAGCTTATTAATATCAAAACACAGTTTTGTTAACTCTATTTAGTAAGACATAAGTGCACGAGAATTTTAACTTTAATAACACCCAATGCGGCACCCATTTTCACTTGTCGCTTATATAAATACGATGAAGCCATAACGCCCGTGTCACCTGCGCCTGTATCGCAATGCTTATTTGATATTTGGTACAGAATTTGGTACATAACTTAATTATTGTCATTTTTTCCGTGTTCCGTCACCTGATGTTGAGGTAAAAAAAACGAACGTTACGGTTTAAATCTATTAATATACTCGTCATGTTTTCCAAAAATGTTATAATGATAAAATTGCTCAACATTATATTTCGTCGACTGTACGTTTTAAATCTTTAAAAAAAGCGTTTTTTATATTTATACTATTTTCTTTCTTGTTGTAATTATTATCGTTTCAAGTAATCTGTAAAATAATTTATGCAATATTTTGAAAATTTATATTTTGATTCGCAGGTGCATGTGTCTCCTTTAGACACAAAAGAACCTAGTTGATATATGCAATTTTTTGAGATAAAAAACATGAATATAAAAAATAACACATAGCAAAAGCTACAATCGTAATTTGTACAGACAAGCGCCGCAAACCTAACAAATTTTCATGGATACAAATCACAATAAAAAATCACATACACCCTATATTATTATCACTGCCACACCCTGTATAATAGAGATTTGAATTCATCACTAGCCGTACAATAGAATTAATTAACAGTAATAGATGGTAATGGAGCTGAACATATATCTAGTAATTTTATTAAACGCCTAGCAAGTAATTTTATTAAATGGCTGTACAAAATTAGCCGTCATTTGAAGTGTTCATTATATTAATTGGTCTTTGATTCTTAAGCATGTTCCTAATGAGGCTCAAATTAATAAATTAAATATCCTTAAATATTAACGTAACATCGTATAAAGTATTCAACGTAGAGGTTTAAAATTAAATTTCAAGTTTAATAATAACAATCGTAAAAGAATAAATTTATTGAGTTTTAGACATTTTTAAATAATAATTTAATATTTTAAAGTATAACGTTATTTTATAATGTCAGCAACGACGTCTTTTATAAGAATTAAGAGTTTCTTATCGGAAAAATTCGGACACATCGTCGAAACGCGCTCTGCTTTGTTGCGAATCTGTTTTGTTGCGAATGCCGCATGTTATCTAAAATTAATGATAGGTTTTTGGTATGTGAGAGGCGTCCGAATTTTTTTTAATCAGAAATCTACATATATTCTTATTATCTGCTGCCGAGGTTAAACACAGACGTGCCTGTATTTTGCCCACTCTTGTAGAGTTGTCAAAAAGGAACTGTCAAAATTAGTCGCGTCAATCAGCGGGCGCGTCAATACACGACTCGGTAGGCCATCCATCATCCCTGGTCTTCCGGTCATGGCATAATTAACAGGAACTAAGCCACATAAACCCTGATGCATCGCTGGTCTGCATATTAATACGCTTACGCGGGATGTGATTGATTTTTCGTCTGGTGTTTGTGGATTTGTACAGTCAGGGAAATATCTTTCTGCACTGGTTTTCCTAGAATAATTTAACATCATATTTCGTTGAATTATTTGAAATTGAAATATTTAAACTTTTCATTTAATTCACAATGTTATATTATAGTAAATTAGTATGCTGTGTTGGTTTTCACCGAAATTCTTAACGAAACAACAAAAATAGTTTTTTGTTTAGCATCCTTTGTTATTTAAATGATAAATGCCTTTTATAGGCTTTTTTGGTACATATAACTTTAATTTCCCAATATTCTGAATATCCATAAGGTATAACGGTTCCAGATTTAAACTTACAATATTATTCCAACAGGGATTATAACGCATAATTTAATATAATACTCATTAATATGTATGGGATTGATGCTCAAGTATAATCCTATACTGTGTTCATTTTACCTTATAAATATAAATTTAAAAAAAGTAGTTATTTTTCACTTTTACTTTGAAAAATAAAATGTCGCTGGAACCGTGCATTTCCATGCGAAAAATAATTCGAAGTACCCTCATCGTTATAATATTATTAATATGCCTTTACATCTTATTTATTTTAAGATATAATACTTTTTATAATTTTTCAATTGACATAAAAATATATACTTTTTTTAAATTTTACAGGTACGCAGTACAATAGCAGACATTAAAAAATATAAAGCCAGTAGGTAAGTGGTTAATTTAAGTACGATTCTCGATTAATTAGCTTTAAGATGACGGAGATAATAATAATTAATATTTTGCCAATTTTTGTCGTGACTAAATTACACAATTTGACCGGAAATAGAGTCCGCTTCAATATGGCGGTTTTGACAGGCAGGTGGGAAATGACGAGTATTAAATACATTTAAAATGGCGGTACGCGGAAATTTTAATGGCTGATAGAGAAATGGGGTCGCGCTGAATATTTTAATTAGAAGGGGTTGAAAAGTGCGAAAAGTTACACGAGTTTTGTCAGAAATTTTATAACTTTTTGAGGCAAAGATTTACAATCTCTGGTTATAATAGTCCACCAATGCTAACGATAAAATATTCGGTTTCTGTGCGATAATCGAAGATATCTAATAACTTTACATGAGTCTGTATTTTTGTAATGTTTCTTACCGATGTGACTCCATAGTCTTTTTTTTATGATATTTAGGGGCAAACGAGCAGACGGCTTACATGATAGAAAGTAGCTGGCAATTGCCGTCGTCCCTGGATACTCGTGATATCCGAAGAGTAGCAAGTGCGTTGTCGGTTTTTTAACGAGGGAATAGGGAATGGGAATAGGAATAGGAGGATTAGGTAAGTTGGACCACCGGTAAACTTAGTCACTGAACGAAACACAGCACAACACCGTTTCACGCCAGTTTTCTGTGAGGCCGTAGTATCATTCATTCGGTGTAACCGGCTCAATCGTGCCGAAGAATGGCTCTCTGCAAACACTGCAAAAATGCCATATAAAATGAGCGGTTTCTTTGCGACAATCGAATTCCCTTGGAACCTAATTTAGAAATTAAAAATCTATTCCAAAATCAAATCTCATCGGCACAGTAACGATTATAATAAATTCCATTTAACGAAAGTGATGGCAGCCATGATTTAAATTGGCCGCCATAAAAAGCACTTGAGTGTGACATTTGTATCAATTATCCCCATCTATCCGTCGGCCATGTTTCTTCATCCTGACCCCCATAACTCTGTACGGCCCGCCATCTTAAAATTCCTTTGTTCAATGTTTTTGTGTTCATGTTAATTTTATTAATTGAGGATTCCCTTGTCTGTCTGTCAGTGTCTTTAGATAGTATTGTAATATATAGTTTTTGTTTACAATTTTTGATGCAAGGCTGATTGTCACTTATGTTGTCAAATTAAGCTATATTCACATTTGTTAAATATTTTTTATATAAAAACTTATTGGTGCCCTTTTTATGTATTACCAGGCTACAGTTCCATGCTAGTATGTCTGTACTCTGTCTGTTACTTCTTCATGCCCAAACCGCTAAACCCTTTTTTGCTGAAATTTAATATGGCGAGACTTTGAAGGAAGGTCATAGGATACTTTTTATCCAGGAAAATTTTGGTTCTAGCGTGGTAAACGCATTTTGGCGAAACGGAGGTTGCGGTCATCATCCAGTACTAGAATAAGTCGCTTTAAGTCCCGTTTAATCTATATATTAATAGGCGAGCTGAAAAATTTGCACCCCTTTCTACGAAAGACGCGTAGATGTAAAAACATGAAATTTCTTTCATTTGTAGTTGATATGGAGGAGCGTGAAGTATCAATATCATTTTAAAATTTGCTTTAATCTTGCATATTTATACCAAAGAAAACGCTACGTACACTACAATATTTTGACATGACAAGATAATCATAAACAAAATACTCTGTTATTTATGGTTGAAGGCAGTCATTTTTTTTTAATTTAATGGCCTAGTAACAAGACCTTTATGTCAAACTGAAGTCCGTGATTGAATTGACAGTAGACTATTCTTTTTTATAGCACCTTCACACGATGGATTTAAATACTTATGGTATTACGAATTTCGACCGCAGGGCGACCTCTAATCAGTTTTAATTCACCAAAACTTGTTATACAAATTGACGGTTACTATGTTACTAATATTTATTAACTCAATAAGTTTTTTTTTCAATAATAGCTTTGCCACACATTATTAAGTGCGATGTCAGCTGCATTTATTATAGTCGGCCACTACAAAGACATTCTCTCAATTAGTCTTACTTGTTGATAATTTCACGCCGCCATGTTAAATTAACCGCCATTAATATGTGGCGTAAAGAGTTTTATTGTCGTTATTAAATTTTCGGAAAACATCGATTTCAATTTGTGTCGGGTTATAATTTAACAATTAAGCTACTTTCCTATATCCTTTGCTGTGTGTGCGCTACATATGCATGTCTGTGTGTTAAACCGTCATACAGTAAAAAAAGGTATGACCAGAAAATAAACAGTCCGCTTTCTCTTATCCCGTAAACTCTTGTCCCACTGGGACGAGGTTTTACCCGACTGATCCAGGAGGGGTGTTTTTCGAGAGTATATATGTATAATTGTTGGGCACGCTCTGAAGCCTAAACGGCTCGATGGATTTTGGCTTCAGATGTGATGTTTTATTATCTTTTCAATAATTTAATCTCTTTAATTTGTTAGCTCTAACATTATTACTATCGCTTTTAACATAAGTGCTTTTAATCAAGCTATATTATAGGTGCTTATGAATGATCAATTTAAACGATTATTTTGTAATAATTCAAAGCCAATGTTATAATTTGGTTCGGATATTTAATCCTAGTTATATTAACAACATCGACTTGGTATAACCCAACCAGATAACGTAGGTCTTACATTTACCTATGAATCAATTAACTAGAAGCTACATGTAAAACGGACAGAGGCATACAAAAACATGCGGCTTATAAGTCTTGTTTATTAATACGGTCATTACGTACGTAGCCAAGTTAAGTTTGTCATGTAGACATTTTGCGTATCTGCCATCTACACTACACAGATAAGTTGAGAGATAGAGCCTGCAAAAAATCTAAATCCTCGTGCATTTTAAAAGATTGTTCTGTGCTGGTCGTTGTGTTTATAACTCAAAGGATTTTTACAAACATTTTGTAATGCCTTTCGGCATTTTTTTTTATTGAATTAGCGGGCAAACGAATAGACGGGTAATGAAATGGAAAGCTGTCGCCCATGGACGCTAGAACATAAGAGAGTTGCAACTTCGTGGCCAGCGTTTTTTTATGATAGAACTAGCTTTTGACGACCTCTGTAGCTCAGTTGGTAAGCGCGTTGGTAGCTTACGCCGGGGGTTGCGGGTTCGAATCCCGCC
>JAOTAV010056748.1:0-15370 GCA_026546445.1 Cyclargus thomasi
GTATTGACGTTTTATCTTTACTATGACTAGACTTTAGACTTGACGAAATGTATGTAACGTTGCTAAAAATTATTGGAGCAAGAAAATTGATTTCCCGCCTTTACTTGACACTGGCCAAGCGCCATATATATAAATAAATAAATAAAACAGATACAGATCGTGTCAAACTGATCCGACAGATCATGAGAAACATGTATTTGACATATTCCGACCAAATGACGTGGGTCCATCAACTGGCTCTCTTTCAATTTCCCCCATTATACAAAAAGTACTTTTTGGGTTATGAGCAAAAAACACGCGTTGCAATGTTACGATTAGCATGTATATAACGACTAAAATATTTTTGATAACTCTATGACTATAAAAGCTACAAAAATTTTTGTTATACACGTCGATAGAGTTTCTTTTACTGATTATGATGACATCAAAATGTCAAAATCGACCAGATGTTGGTTAACGGCAATGATATTTTTATTTTATTTATTTAACTCAACATATCATTTACACGTTTAATTAGACATGAAAGGCCTTGCCCTTAGAGTAGGTCATATCCGGTCCTTTCGGATACTGCCACAGTGACCCTGATGTTAGTTTCCTGTGACGTCACCCAGCAAGTTCAATAACCCTGAATCCTATTGCGACACGACACGGAAGCGACAAGCGACACTTAGAATCGACGTATTGTTTCGCGTAGCGTCAAGGGGGGGTTAGCCAAGACCTGAACGTTTAATACATGTATTTGTGTCTTTTCCATACACTTTGTTTTGAGGATTTCTGCAAAGAAGCGAAAATGTCTTGGCTTATCCTAAGGCTACCGTACGGCTTGCGGCTTACCTCTGAATTATGCTGAACGATTAAAAAAAAAATCTGTCTGAATTTAACAGCGAACGACTTTTCCGAGGAAGTGCGTCCATCATCGACTGTCATCCGTTTCCCAGGATTTGTCATACTTAAAAGAGCTTCCGGGGGTCTTGTGAAGTGTCCGGCTGAATCCCACTTTGGGTGCAACACCAAATCCAATTAATAGTCATACGTATTGTTGGCTCTCGGTGAAAATTCATGTTCGACATTAATGAAACTTACTTTTTACTTGCTCTGCTTCTACTATATTCACTGTAATTTTTTTTTAATTCTTACTCAAATATAGTCAAAAACAGTGCTAGTAAGCACTGAGTTTCATTAATGTTCAATTAATAGTTTTACAGCAATAGAAGAAACTCCTTTTAAACATACATATTACAAACTACAAAGGTTTCTTTTCCGCCCTAAACTGTATAGAGCTTCAAGTAACTGAATTGTTCCGGTTTTTACAAATTTTATAAATATAAATTTTATAAAAGCTATTTAAATCAGAATTGAACATTTTCGAAAAAAAAGACTATGTATTTTGTGAAAAACGGGAAGACTATTTGAATGCGAGTCAAACAAAGAATATTTGGCCGTCTCGTGTCACTGATATCCGCTTGCACATTACATATTGATCTCGCCTTTATACTGTAATATTTCAAAAGTAAAATATAAATTTCAATCTGACTGAATCTGAGCAAGAAGTACTCGATATTACAACGGGGTTTCACAGTCCAACGCACATATTTAAACTTATACAGGCTATACGAGTACATCACAGCGCAACGTATATCCATATACTAATATTATAAATAGGAAAGTATGTTTATTTGCTTCTTTTTAATAAAGCAAACGGTCGACTTGATTTTTGGCACAGACATTAAGTGAGGTGTGCTGATAAGCAGCTAGGTGGTCGAATGGAAACGACTGGTTCGGTCAAACCCCAATTTATTAGTGAAATAGAAATACAAAAAATCGTTTAATACTAAATATATAAAACTTGCACAATTAGTACAGAGAATGCTGACTGACTTTTTATAAAAGAGTATTTACATTATGTTATTATACACAACAGATACTTACACACTACAAAAGAAAGAAGAGCATTGTCTACTATTTGTCTTTAGGGCATTAAATATGAACACTACCTTTTTATAATTTAATAACAAAAAAAATATGTTTCCAAAATATAAGTATTCTATCAATATTTTAAAAACATAATGTTTTTCCGAGACCAAAAAGTAACCCACGTTAATCCATCTATATAACTAAGTCAATTCAAAAAAATCTCTAGCTTGATTCGCTTGAGCATTAAGAAAGGTTTAGAAAGGGCAAACAAACAAACACACTTTCGCATTTATAATATTGGCAAGAACATTGAATTCCTCCAAAAAAGCCGACCACGCACTTGCAACCCTTCTTTTGTGCCAAGTTAATGATGGCCGAAAATATATTGTATAGTATATAACTCTATCACGTTACGTTACGTATTTACTCGTCTTCCCCTAATTTTAATAAAAAATATTTTGTATAGATAAATACTATTTATAAACCGAAACATTTTCCAGAATTTATGTACTAATCCTCTTATTCATAGGAGCCCGCAACTTCGTTGCGCGAAAATTTGTGTGTCACGAGGGAACATTTTCCCGGGGTAAAAAGTATCCTATATGTTGCCCAGGTCTAATAGCTATTAAACAAAAAAGATTTATTCGAACCCGTCCAGTAGTTTCGGAGATTAGCGCGTACAAACAGATAAACAGACATCTTTTTTTATAGATTTGTGTTCTATTACTGTTCCTAAGCACCCCATTATTTTGTAAAAATATTAATTGTACGGACACGCCAATTTTACTGTATTATTATATGTAATATGTATACACAAGGGAGTTAGCGTTAACTGTGAGTTTCTTTAGCTTGTTATCAAGGTTAATTAGTGAAAACATATAAAATTCATTTGATATTCGTAACTAATCATACGGATATTTGTATATCGAGAGATATAGATCTATGAGAAATGAGAATTTACAATATGAACATTGAACAGTAGTAATTTCAGGTTGAAACCACTAGAGACTCGTCCGCTTGATATACGGCACAAGTGCTTTTTATATACTTACCTACTGCGGCGCAGCGACCCAAACTGAGTCTTGGCCTCTGACACAAGTGCACGCCATTTCTTCCGGTCCTGTGCGACATCTTGCCAAGTTTAGGCTCGCAACGCCCTCAGATCTTTCTCCACCTCATCCTTCCAGCGGTACCTGGAATAGTAATTCCAACGGTATGGGTTGCCTGCCCGCTGTAAGCGGTAAGGCCGCCCTTTTGCTTAATTCTCAACCTAGTTTTTTCTTTCTCTAATGTATGTATTTTTAAAAGCAAAAAAAGAATTAATAAATAAATACCTGGGGCGGCCCACCGGCCTTTTGCCGGCCACTCGCCCCACATACGCTTTCTTTGTCGCTCGGTCATATTGCATTCGTTCTACGTGACCGAGCCAGCTGATTCGGATTGGGTGGTCCTCAGTTTTGTGACATCACATTTTGAATTTTGTAATTAATTCTCAACATTGAAATATTGATGTGATTTTAATTTCTAGGTGCAAAGTTGCGAATTTTGCGACGTCACAATAGGAGGATATCCTCCTATCGTAACTATATATATCGTAACTATATAGTTACGATTGAAAAAAATAATAAAAACACCGGACGTTCGTCTCAAACCAAACAAATTGAAAGGTATTATGCAAACGTCAAACGACGTTGTTAATAGGACTTTAGTCGAATCCGAAGATTTGAATGTGTGAATTAAGAATAGACCTCTAGAGCCCTTATTAATAATCAGTGCTTAAGCATGATCAAAAATGTTCAAATGCCGTTTTCATTATTAAAGAAATTTTTATGAATGAAAACAGCATCTTGAATTGTTTTTTGATCACGCTCTTAAGTATTTTGTATGTGTCTATTATATAGCTTGTTATGCACTTTATGCATCCACTCGTTTGTTTTTTTAATGTCTATGTACTAGACCTTAGATGGTTGCCTGGAAGGCCGCCATACATTTTGTGGAATGCAATAAATTATTATTAAGCGCTGACTATAAATAAGACCTTAGGTAACAGCAATGTATACAAGTTATGTACCATGTTATTTCCACGTGTAATATCTACTTATCTAAAACACATTCGGTGTTACTACGGTACGAACATTAAGCTACGCGCGGTAGATTGGCTCTGATTCAATAATTGAGCCCCGTAGAGCCGACCCGCTTCATTGTGATACAGTCAGACATGTAAATTGTATCGATTACTTTTATACTGATTTCTTAGGTTTACTCTAAGGGCAAGCGAGCAGATTTGCCACCTGATGGAAGGCAACTGTCGTCGCCCAAGGACACTTGTATCGTCAGAAGCGTTGCAAGTGCATAACGGCCGTTTTGATGAACGAATAAGCTACGGTAATATGTAATGCAAGTAGGGACAGGGTATACAATAATAGTAGAAGTTATTATAGTTATTATACAGGGTATACAATAATAGTAGTACAATAATAGTAAGTATACAATAATAGAAAGAGTATACAATAATGTTCGCCTAGTATGGGTCCCGGTAATGAAACAACTCGTCAGCGCTTTCGTTCGTTACCCGATGGAAAGCAACTGCCGTCGCTCGTGGACAATCACGACAACTGAAGAGTCGCAATTGCGTTGCCGGCCTTTATGTGGGAATAGGGAATGTGAATAGGGGTTGGGGATTAGGTAATTTGGGCCACCGGTAATCTCACTGCCACACACTTCACGCCAGTTTTCTGTGAGGTCGTGGCATCACTCCGGTCGAGCCGACCCATTCGTGCCGAAGCATGGCACTCCCAAGGCAACATATTTAGTACGGGTACTAATTATTGCTGCCTCCCTATGGTGTGAGCATACAGTGAGACGTTTGAGCGATTCTGTATACTCTGAATTTGTGTTCAGATTCTCAAGGACCTTGATGGGACAGGAACATCGTCTCACAAACATAGGCGTATAAAGTGCCGTCCAGATTTTTATGTCGGAAAAATGTATGGTTCCACGCGATAAACGCAAATTGTTGCGCAAAGGAGTTACGGGTGTCATGTAGTTTCTAATATTTTTAATGTCACTCGCGAAAGCCACAGATAGTGTAGAAGCTTAAGTTAAGGCTCAGGCCCCCCCAGAAAAAATAGATACGCCAATGCTCACAACTGTACTTACGCGTGTAACACGTAAAGGTATTACAAATTATACAGGTACCAGGATGTGAGCTCCCAATAACGAACTGTACGACTTAACTTGAAATTGATATTATTCAAATAAATAATTCGTTTTACAAAGACTTTGAACTCCCTTAGTTAATCTTCGTATGTAAATTCTTTGGTTACTTGTATGACGTGGTTATTGTGGAATTCGCCGTAGGAATTTTTCGTACTGTACATAAATGATTCATAACATATTCTAACTGATGCCTTACTAAAATGAGTCTTACAAGTAACTATAAATAATTAAACCGGCCGAGTGTGAGTTGGACTTGCACACGAAGGATCCCGTATAAGTATTTACTATAGAGTAGATAATATGAATCAGTTATCAACGGAGATAAACAGTTATAACATTCTATCACCTCATACAAGCGGTAGCGCGATGTATAGGTACTGCAGCGCCATCTAGTATCAAAAAGGCAAAAGATGAAAAAACACGTTTGTTGTATAAGAGGTCCTTTTAATTATTTAATGTGTTTGGTTTTTATCACTGTTGTTATAGCGGCGACAGAAATACATATTCTGTAATAACTCTGTAGCTATTACCGTTTTTGAGATTCAGCCTGGAGACAGAGAGACAGACAGACATCTAAATATTAGTAATAGGGTCCCGTTTTTACCCTTTTTGTACGAAACCCCAAAAACAAACCCGACTTCTTGTAATATAAGCACATTATACGTGATTATAATTTATCTACTGCGTAACATTCAAATTTTCCTGAAAGATTTCGCCGTGTAAATATTTTTATTACGAAGGTTATAACCTTTTGTCACTTTTTGTTGAGATATTGTCTGGTCTCTTAACTTCGAGATGAAATGGAAAAGCTGTGTCATTTTAAAAAAATATTCTCAAACGATGTTCAGTTAAAGTTTACAGATATGAGCTGTGAGATAAGAGTGCAGTAACAAGAGAATATCTACGAATAAACTTTATCTCGATATAAGGGTGCGTGCACACTGCATTGAATTAATGCTGCGAGTGTTCGCTGGGTGCGCACAGTGCACGCGGTATCGAAAATCGGCCCAGAACGAATTGGACTCCCTCACGACGCCAGCCAGCAAATAGGAAAAAAATTGGGACAACTTGTTTTTGAAAGTTAACCAGCTATACCACGTGGTGCAACCGAATTGTGATGGAGACGACCATCGCGCCACCTGTTATTAAAATCAAGTAAATGGCAAAAACATGTTTGTTGTATGTCAGCCACCTTTAAACATTTAATTTATTTTGTTTCTGGTATTTGATGTTATAGCGGCAACAGAAATAAATATTCTTTGAAAATTCCAACTCTAGCTGTTACCGTTCCTGGAGACAGACAGACAGATAGACGGACAGAACGACAGACATCGAAGTCTCAATAATAAGACCCCGTTTTTATCCTTTGGGCATGGAACTCTAATAATAAGAAAATTGTATTAACCAATAGTTCAGCTT
Source organism: Cyclargus thomasi (assembly GCA_026546445.1). Lineage (NCBI taxonomy): Eukaryota > Metazoa > Arthropoda > Insecta > Lepidoptera > Lycaenidae > Cyclargus > Cyclargus thomasi. The sequence continues at coordinate 6,553 of JAOTAV010056748.1, forward strand.
GTCTACATTTAACATTAATGCAATACTAGTGTGAACAAGCCCTTACAATCCGCCCGAGGCGGTAGTTGGAAGTTTTCCGTCGGGAAAACAGTGGACGGGTTATTTTAGGATACATCTCTATTTTAATAATACCTATATAAATAATGACTTTCTTTAATTAAAGTTCTACAGGCTACAGAATGAAATGTTTTAAATAATATTAAACTAACATTTCTTGCTAGCATTTTTTGAGAAAGTATAAAGCAATAAATTCAAATTCAAAGTCTTTATTTAGATAAGTTAAATCAATTTTTTCTATCACTAATTTTCACTTCATCTTCCTCATTCTACCACTTGTCAAAGACCTCCCTCTAATCTTTAACGCACAGCAAAAGATAAAATAGTAAAGTCACAGTTTCTTATAATAGAGGTATATGCATTTAAAATATATTATTTGTCTAAATGTAAACATTGAGTTCTATGTAGTTTATAACAAAAAATATTTTCATTTATAATCAACAATCTCAGTATCAATATATTAATTAACTTGCAATTTATAATAACAAAAAAGAAGAAAAATGTTATATAAAAATATTTAATTCAAAATTACAACATCTATGTAAAATGTCAGATTATTTGCTCCAAATTGAAGTAACCATAACTCGTTAAATCTTCTATTAAATCACTTACAACACTCTTGTAACTTTCCATAGCTGTCCTCTTTTCATCTTCCGTAGTCCACTGTATTTTACTTCTAACATGTCCCTCCTCTTGTAGACCAAAAGAAAGCCAAAGAGCAGTGTTAGCTACAATGAAACAAGCTGGACCTACTACTTTTAAATCCTCTTCTAACAGTTTTCTGCTATATTTTACACTCATACCTAAAGTGTTCAAAAAGTCTATCAATGCATCATTGTATGTATTAATTAGGTGATAAAAATGTAACCTTCTTAATTTGCTATTGGTGCTGCTGACTATGAGGTAAAGGAGATCAAATGCAGGGCTACACATTCTTGTTGTTTGATAGTCTATCAAACAAGCCGACACTGGCTCTCCATTCTGTAACAAATCATTTGGTATTAGTAACCTCCTCCGTCCTACAATAATAAATGTATAGTATTGTTATTTTTTAATCGGACAGACTAAATAAAAATACTATGAAAAGTGTCTGTTGACTGTACATAAGTATGTTTAAATAATAATAGTAAAATATATTATTAACCTGGTATTTAAACATAACATTTTCTTTCCAAATGTCCCCATGACATAAGCATGTGTACTTAACTGCATGTGCTGCATTTTCTACGAATGTAGCACAATTATTTAGGAGCACATCAAGAAGTGGGACGTAAGAAGTATTGACAAACTTATCTTTTGCTTTATTAAGCCTGTCAGTCAGTATATCAATGAATCTCTGATTTGCTTTCTCGCTTAGTGGAATACATATTTCTTTTATTTTACCATACAACTTTTCATTCTTTTCTTCTAATGTCATAGACAAAGCATGGAACCTTGCCAATTGTTTTACAGCTAAAACAATGTGTGGTAAATCTAGGAATCTATCCAAGTATGGTTGATATCCTTTGTCACACATGTTTTCCATAACAATAACTTCTTTACAGTACTCAGAACAGATGTAGTACAGCCTAGGTATTTCATACCGTCGTGACATAAGCATTTTTTGCTGTATCTCCTTATAAACACTGAGAACTTCGGAGTATATAAATATTTCCCTTCTGAACATGGCCGTGACGGCACCACTTACTCGGTACCTCTCATCCATAGGTGCCAGTTTTAATACGATTTGTACTTCGTCTTCACTAAATCCTTTACATTTTAACTCCACTGGTATGAGTATACCGAAATAGTTTTGGGCGATATTTTCTAAACTTTTTGTCTCGTAATTAAAATCTTTTGTACCGAGTTTTAAAGCCACATGTTTCAAAATATCTTGAAGATACTCTTCTGGGATTACACTCATTTTCTAACTTATTCTATCCAATTCTATAATGCTAATCGCTTTTATTATTAAAGTATGAGTGCCACAAAGTGTAAAAATGTAAACAAACGCAAAGTATGAGGTTCAATTACTATTTTGAGAGTATAGGTCTGTTCAATCTAACGTCTTTTCATCCAATTAAAATTGATTATCTTTAATCAGCTGTCTAGCCAGTACCCTGGCGAAAGAAAAAAATATTGCAGCTCGGCTGAGTGCTGACATAATATTAAACTTTATTTTATGGCGGCTGACATAAGCTATCACGATGACAGATGTCAGATATCACTTTTCAGTCAAATAATTTTCTAGTTCGAACTGGATCATTCTTTCTTTTCTTTATATAGTTATAGGGCTTTTTTTCATTCTAAAGTTTCCAAATTTTGGTGCTTACTTCAATTCCCAGAGATATTTCAGGATTTTTTTTCTTGGTCGCTATTGGCTGAAAAGACAATTAAAGTTAAAAATTTAGCCTTTTTGAGGTTAGTAGGATAGAAACTGATATGTGGATGCATTTTGGGTCAGATTAGTCGACGGGTTTCCTAGTAATTAACAATTATCAGAAACATTGCCTCAATGGCACTACAGCTATATAGCCATGGCCAGTGTCAAATAAAAACGTGAAATAAATTATCTTGTTCCAATAATATTATTTACAACGTTACTAAGTATCGTCAAGTCTAAATTCTAGTTAAAGTCAAGGTAAAACGTCGGTCAAATCGTCAAGTCAGTCAAGTTAGTAAAGTGGTAGACGCTATACTAAAATCTCGAATGGAGTTTTGGAAGGATAAAATCTCAAACTAGTAAGAGATACTATGCATAAAATAGCACGTTCCTTAAAGTTGTATCACTTGCCCACACTTGTGCATGATATTGAGAATTTAATGGTTGATATTCTACCACTATAACGCATTAAAACTCGAAACAATCACATCGTTTATTCACATTCCGCCAAAACTCTTCGAACTGGGTCAACAGATAATATATATTTTATTCCGTGGTCAACACGGTCAAGGTCAGGCTTCGATATTATCGATAAAATTTATTATCTCACTTTTTCAGATAGCGCCCCTGCACTTTGCCTTTGGTTCATCTTGGCGGGGATACGACCGTGATACCCTTTATACCTTTAAATTTTACATGACCGTATAGTTACATTAACAATCATTACTTATACGAAGACAAATATAATAAGTTTATCTTGATGAAAACCTCATTTAAACCTACAGGCTACAAACGAAGTGCAGATAATAACTTGCATAACGCTCCCGTACTTCCGCTGAATATTCATAAACTTCCTTCAAGTCTTCGCAAATGGAATTTGTCCAACGATTTTAACTTCTATTGAATTCCGTTGTCTATGAACAAACTTAAATATAACTTTTGGATACCACATTACCTATTTAAAATTTAAATATTATAATTTAAAGCTTTCGACAGCTCGTGAATTTGACTTGTAAATGTTATTTGTCTGTGTAGTATGTACATTATTTAACAACCCCTTGTTAATTTTGCAAGATTTCTTGCCGTATAAAAGTAATATAAGAAGTCATAAAACCACAAAACATATTCATTTTCATGATATTAGCTATCTTCTAAATATATGTATATAAAACTCAAGGGACTGACTGACCGACTGCCATAGTGATCTGTCAACGCACAGCCTAAACCACTGGATAGATTGGGATGAAATTAGGCAAGCAGATTAATGAAAATCTGTTATAGCGAAGGCATCCAAGAAAGGATTAAAACAAATTCTACCTCAAGAAGATAAAATAAATGAATTTGTATCAAAATAGTTCTAAACGCTAGCAAAGTCGCGGACAAGAGCAAGTGTTACAATATAAGGCGTAGACAATCATCATAATTAACCATTTGAATCTGACACACAGACACAACATATGCATAAAATCTTCAAACATTTTTGTGTTGCAAAACAATGTAGTACCTACTACTTTGAGGGTACGTACAACAAGATAATATTGTTACAACATCGTAATTACTATTATCTATATAACATTAATTCGCGGGCGTAAAACTTTGTACCCTTTTTACGAAAGACGCGTAAATATACAGAAACATGGAATTTTTCCCAGTTATAGTAAATATGGAGGAGGAGCGCGGAACGCAATATTATTTGACCACAGGGCGGACCTCTAGTAATATTAATTTCATCTTAACCTTTATTAACCTTTTTTTTTCTTTTTCGTACTTTCTAATAGCAATATTGCAAAGGAATTTATTTTAATACATTTTGCTTCTTTTATGATTTTAAATCTTTTAGTTTTGATAAAATAGTTTCTTCAATAATTTTAATTGATTATAAAATTACTGTTTTGCATAATTAGCAAAAAATATGTAGAATTGCTCTTAGCAATTCTACATATTTTTTTGAACATAATTGCAAAACCTCTTTGACGTTGTTAAAATGAGCAACTTTATTTAAAAGATGGTTTATAGCGCAGCCTAAAGTATCACAGATGTTTGCTAAATCCAATAGAATTGCACTTTACCGATGGAAAGTTTCACCCATTCAAACTCCGTTTTCATCCGAGCTCATACATTCTCATACATCGTCTCCGCGTATTCGAGGTGAGATTGCATTTCGTTGCATTTTTTATTTGCAAGAATGCATTTATTTCAACTGTGAGTATGTATGTCTGAAGGTAGCATTAGCAAGGCCACGACACATAATAACTGAAATAAAACCCCACTTTATGATAAAACCTATAGTTTTCTTTCTGCTAGCAGAGCTCTTTTCTCTCTGCAAAGCTGCAGCGTCATGGGCAGCTAGGCCAATGTCGTTGGATAACATTGGATATATGTCAATAAAATCAGAGAAATCTCATAAATCCTTTTGTTTAGGTCATAAAGTGACTTTTTTTTTATTTTATGTGGATCGGCTAGCGGCAACACGGATAATGTTATCTTTTCACACTCAGAACCATCTCAGAACGAATATTTTAATTTTATTTAAATTAAGATAAAAAGTAAAGTGTCCTACAGTGTCATACCGCGGAATCCAAACTCACGACTTGAAGACCAACTACTGGGTCACATAAACTTATGTAGGTATAACAATATAGTTTTGTAATTATCAATTAAAGAAACCTACCGATCTATCGAATTTCCTGCGGAACCCTACAAGTCCTGACATGCCCTTGACCGAATTAACCGACTAAGGGTGTAATGTTATTATTTACAATTCATTTACCCACATTTTTCAGGGCTAAACTGCCACACACGCTTGAATATATTAAAAATAACATAAATACTGGAAGTAGGAAAGTGTGTTCGTTTATTTATCAGTCCTTCGCGCTTTTTTGGAATTACTCGAGTGCGTCAGATTAAGCTAGTGTATGCTTTTACATGTCTCTGTTTGTCATGGAATAAAAATTTCTGAGTAAATTAGCTATTATTAAGTACCTAAGTCTGATTAAGATAGGGGGTGTTAATAATACGCCAAAGAACACATCCATATAAACCTTTGATGATATAAACGTAGGGTATTCTTGTAATAACATAGAACAACAAAGAGTCATATTTTCATAGCCAAGCTTCCCAGTTACTTTATGTCACATTCAATTAAATGCTTTAGGCCTTGCTATCTACAATCGTGTAAAAATTTTCAGTAAAAAAAAAATATTAAAACCTTAAAATATCTGTAGCGTCTTATCCCACCGCTAAAATAAAAAAATACCTTATTGTTTTCGTCTTCATTTTACCTAATCTACAAAACGTACTAGGTCTCCACGATGCTCGAGTGACTCAAGAGCACTCTCACCTCCCCGACTAAAACAAGGAACTAACTTGATATTTGGCAAAGACTTAGTTGCAAGGATGCTCAGACAGAGGCTAGTTTGGGTCTTAGAAAAACGTATTTTACGCGATTTTTACTTATGCGAGAGCGAAGTCACGGGTAAAACGCGACATGAATGGCTCTCACGGCCTGGCACAGCTAGTACCATGAGAGAAATTGAAAGAGAGCCAGTTGACGGACTTACGTCATTTGGTCCGAATGTTTCGTCGTCATGTAAGTCGTGACCTTTTAGCTGGGTTTGATATAACCGACCAATTTACTCAGATCCGCAATCTGGCTCTGTATCAGCCTTCGTGATTGTACCATGGGGGAAATAGAAACAGAGCCAGTTGACGGATCTACTTCAGTAGGTTCAATGTAAGTCATGATCTATTGGCTGAGTTTGACATAACGCGACCAATTTACTTAAATCCGCAATCTGGATCTGTTTCAGCTTCCCTGACTGTACATCATACTGAAGCTAGTCCGTCTATGCTTTACCATTTTAGTAATATTTAACTGCGGCATCGCTCGCATAAAAATGATTGATGCTTTGAAAATTCTAATGGTAGTAAAAATTATATATTTCAAGTTAAGCAATACGGTAATCTACATACAAAATTTAATTAAAATCGTGATTTGCAATTTATCTGTCTTTTACGCTTAAATCACTGAACAAATTTAATTAAAATTTGGTACTTTGAGTCCTGAGAAAGATATCGGAATAATCCTTATCATCCCAGAAAAACTTCTAACCTGGTACAATTTAGAAGTTTTTCTACTCCTTTTCGTTTATAACCATACTATACATACTATACTGATTAATATTAAAAACAAAACACTTAAGTGAAAGAATCGGGAAACTAATATTTTATAATTTTTGAGTAAATACTTTTTTTCCAAAAAAAAAATTTGACAAAACTGTATCTTACATATTTTATTATCTATTGTCTTTTCGCTCAAGATTGTCGGTATAGTTCATTAACCCTCTGTCAAATTCTTATACAAACCGCGGTGGTCAACAATAAAGTGACAAAACAACAAATTTGTTTACAATCGCGTTTTGTATGGAAGTGACAAATTTTTGACAGAGGGTTAATGAAACACACCGCCAATCTTGAGCGAATGCATAATTGTTGTGTATGCGTCAAATTCACATCATTTAATGTCAAATAATTTTTCCGGCCCTAAAGCCCCATTTTACGCGTCCGTAGCCTAGTGGTTACCTTTGGTACGAACTCGAGAGGGTGCAGGTTCAAACCCCAGTAGAGGCGTGTACCAATGTGACATTTTCCGATCTCAAGTACATAATACGGATGCTCATTGCCGTAGAAAAGCCATGCTTCGGCACGAATGGGCCGGCTCGACGGGATTGATACCACGGCCTCACAGAAAACTGGTGTGAAACGAAACACATTTCGTTCAGACAGTACGTTTACCGGTGGCCCAACTTCCCTAATCCTTTATCCTTAATCCTTTATCCCTATTCCCATTCCCTCATAAATGGCCGGCAACGCACTTGCGGTTTTGTCGGCTGCCACAAATGTCCATGGGCGACGGCAGTTGCTGTCCATCAGGTAACCCGTCTACTCGCTTGCCCCCTAAAATATCATAAAAAAATTACGCAAATGAAGTGGCTGTTTTTTCATGTTAATTATCTGCTCCTGCCACTTGTGTCTTAAAATTTTTAAGTGTCTGTCTGTCTTTAACCTCTGCACGCCAAAATTGCTGAACCGATTTTACTGAACTTTTATATGGTATCTCCTTTGAGACCCGAGGCTGAACATAGGGTATTTCTTACCCCGGAAAGACACAGCAATAAACTAATGCAACACTTCTCCATATCAACTTTAACTGGTAGAAATTTCATGCTTTTACATCTACGCCTCTTTCGTTAAAAGCTTTTCCGCTCGCGTATTATACATAGGTGTCAAAATTCCAATGTTTTTATTTCTAGTTCAGGTATTTAACTGAACTTAACATACTATACCTTACTGACGATATAACGAATGTGTGTCCACGCGTGATATCTCTGAAACTAATGAATAATTTTCCGCTTCCCTGAGATCAACCAGCCTGGAAAATACCCGCCTCGAAGACTGTACTTTGTTTATCTAAATATTATGCTAATGTTACTCTACATGTCACTGGAAAATAATAACATCTTATATACAATAAGATATCATTATTTTCCAATGACATGAAGAGTAAGACTAGATATAGATAGATAGTTCATCGCGCGGGATAACCGTACATTTTCCGGTATAAAAAGTATCCTAAAAAGGTTACCTATTTGATTCTAAATTTTAAGATCAATCGCAGAAACACTTCACGCATCTTTTAAATATGTTAAGAAACACACTTTCTAATTGGATTATGTTGATAACGGCAAGGCTTGTGTCCTATGGACAGGTACAATCAGACTTAGGTACAATCAGGCTTAAAAGACTATAATTATTGTGATAAAGTTGATGAATCTTCGGGTAGTTGGAGAACTTCAACGATTTAGCCGACTATCACCAAACTCCACCCGTGACCACGGCCGCTATAGTGCTAGTGTCAAGTGTTAAGTGATAAGTAAGTGTTTTATATGATATTAGGCACTCGCACTTGACAGTGCTCGCTAACACGTACTAATCACTTAATACTTGACACTGCACTTAACACTCGCACTAAACACTAACCAAAATGTTATTTGGAACAATCTCACACTTAAACGACATATTAATAGGCGGTAGAAAATTTTGTACCCCTTTTTACGAAAGACGCAGAGATGTAAAACATGGAAGGTCTCTCAGTTATAGTCCATATGGGGAGAAGCGTGGAATAATAAGAATACCAATATTATTTTACAATATGTTTAATAAATAAAACGCTACACACACTACAATACGCATACTACAATATTTTGACATGAAACGATAATCATACTCGAAATACGAGGTGTGTTCAAAAAGTATCGCGAACTTTGTGTTTTTTCAAAAATTATTTATTTATTCATGAATATTTATTTTGTCCCCTTCAAAGTAATCCCCATGAGATAT
>JAOTAV010056780.1:0-15365 GCA_026546445.1 Cyclargus thomasi
CGCCGAGATGTAGCTTCGCTCTGCATCCTTTATAGATTTTATCACGGGGAGTACTCAGAGGAATTGTTCGGAATCATTCCACCTGCAACTTTTCGCCATCGACCTACGCGGAAGCTTTACCACCCATATCGTTTTGGTGAATGGTAGTCTTCCACAGTACGATTTTCGCGTAACTTTCTTCCTCGCACAGTAAAGCTCTGGAATGAACTATCACCAGCAGTATTTTCGGACCGCTATGACCTACAAACCTTCAAGAAGAGAGCGTATTCCCTCTTAAAAGGCCGGCAACGCACATGCAACCCTAATGTTGCGAGTGTCTATGGGCGGCTATAGTTGCTTTCCATCAGGTAACCAGTTTACTCGTTTGCCCCCTTATTTTTACTAAAAAAACGAATCAGTTATAAATTGACGTAATATTTTGAAAAAAGTACATGTGTTAGTTGAGGATATATCAAAGTGAAATTTGCTAATGGAAACAATCAGATGAACTTGGCTCGATTTCAAAAAAAAAACAACGTTTCTATTTAGTCTCTTTTTACAAAACTTTTACTTAACTTAACTACAAAATTAAAAAGCCAAAAGATTACCTAATTTTAGTACCAATCTATAGTTTGAGTTTAAAGTGGAACTCGCTTAAATTCAAAATTCAGTAAACTAAATAACTAAGCGTGAGAGACGCGACTCCGCGACCATCGTCTTCTCTACGTCAGTCCAAGTTTCGGAACAAGTAGCCCTTAAGATAAGTCATATAGTAGCCTCAAGGAAATATAGACTAACGCCAAAACGAGTTCATTCAACATTCAGGAAAATGTTCTGTCCTGCCCTACGTAATAAGATATAACAGATCAAATTTCTTTAGAAGGTAAGTGAAAATACTGTTTTGTTAATTATAATATAGGTCAATATATACATAGTACTTACTTATACATAACATACATTACATTCTTACATATTCACACAAGTTGCAGTAGAGTCTACATAAGAACAATCAGAGAAGTTGAAACAGATACATATCGTGGATCTAAGTAATTTGGTCGGGTTATAGAATTGACATATTTCAAACGATGTAGGTCTGACAACTGGCTCTCTTTCAATCTCCTCCATTATACATAAAACATTTTTGAAATGTAAATTATGCTTATTTATATTGTTACCATTGTCTATTTCCCTAATATATTCAGTATTTATATATGGTCCGGACAAGTTCGAAGTCGACGATTTGAACTTGTCTTACCTACATTAGAAGAAACGAAATCACACCTTTATAATTTACGTATAGTATCTAATACTTTCATAAAATATTTAAAAATGATCTTAGCAGGATGTTAAATAACTTTTTCATTTGTCAATATTATGAGCTAAAATTAAACAAAAGTACTTTAGTGTGAGTTGCCAAGCGAAGCTAGTTTTTCCTGCTTAAAATAATGCAATAGTCACAACGGGAACAAAAAATATCTATATGATCTATACAATAAAATAATTACCTATATCTACTGCTTGGTGCCCGCAACTTTGTTGCGCAAAATTTGTATATCACGCGGGTACCTAGCATTGTCCAAGGATAAAAGTATCTTATATGTTGTCTAGACCTATCAGCTATTAAACAGAAAAAGATTTATTTAAATCCGTCCAGTAGTTCCTGAGATTAGCGCGAACAAACAGCCAAACAGACAAATTTTTTTATCGATATGTGTTCTATTACTGTTCCTTAGTGGGGTACTAAGGAACAGTAATAGACACATTGATTATGTTGTAAAAATATTAAATGTACAGACACTCCAATTTGACTGTTTTATGTTATATAGATAAATAAAATTAATAGTTTTAATTATTCAAGCTGCACAGTAAAAAGATTTTAAGGAGTTAGAGCTCAGTAGCTATAAGGTGGCAAGCCGGAAAAATGCGTCGGGCCCCGAGCCGGAAGGGGCCTCCTATCACCCCCTGGACAAGTGGCAAGCGAATATTTTATACAATAATCACTTGACGAACTCGTCCACTATGTCAATCGAATAAAAAACTTTTTATTCGAATGACATAGTGGAACGAAAACGAATTTACCACGGGCCTCGAACGGTATAGTTACGCCACTGTTAAAGCTATAACGTAGTATAATATGAATGTTTATATATTGTAGATATTTAATGATTTAATAATATCTTGCTCAATCTAAGGGACATCAATTATCCTTTAAGGGTTGAACAAGTTACTAAGATACTTTTTACTACCATAGAGAAATTATACAGTAATTGGTCTATGATACTACGCTTGGTACAATTACCTATATCGTGCCTTGTTGCTAGACGCTTTACATAAAGCCAGTCTCTACTGTAAAAGCTACGTGAACTCATAACCAATTATTTAGCTTATTGAAACTTTTGACTTCCAAATACGAGCTCACTCCGTTGTTGGCTTAAATATTAGTATAAAATAATATAAAAACTGAGAAATGTTTAGATTTCATTTATTTTTATCGGGCTTTAGCTCACCACACATTACCATCAATGTATCTCCTGATGTTGAGATGTTAGTCTAATAACTATCAAAAGACGAGTGGTTCGTTAAAAAATACATAGAAGAGCATAATTTTCCGACTCATCAAACATGTCTGGTTCCTGCGCAATTATATTTAATAGGAATTAATTGATATAAAAACAATGACCCGATGTCGCAGCATTCATTTCTCGATTTTAATGGGCCAAAAGTCCTTATGGGTTGATATTTAAAATAAAAGCCATCGCAGAAGCGGCGGGCGGCGGCACATCAAACAACGCGGAACACGAGGGCAGACACATATCGTATTTTAAAAAAAAGTAGAAATAATAATTTACCTTGCACCTACATTATAATTTATATTTGTTTTTATTATCCATTTAATCGTCCCCGTAACATCCATCATTGTTTCCTGATGCGATGGTATCAAATGCACTTCCTAAAGTGCCAGCTAACATCACCTCGAGCATGTATCATTTGCATGATACCGATAATTATCTCAAAATATGTTGGTAATAGGTATAAGAAACAATAAATTTTATGTTTAAAAGGTTACATATTATAAAAATACTAATGATTATATTAGGTACAGAGTGTCCGAAATTGAGACTGAATAGAAAAATGGTGCATCCAGCTTTCGTTTTCACTTTGTTAATAATAAAAATTAAAAAAATATCGGTAACATCAGATAATTTTTTCTCTGCATGTAGAGAAAATTTTTAATTTTCAGTGTACTTTAATAGTCAGTTTCGTTAATAACACATTTTACTTTAATAATTATATAAATGTAACAATAAATCTACCAGACTCAATTAATGTTTCAGACAACTTTCATATAAGTTTATTGTAAGATCAAAGTCTACATATTTTAGAATTATTCCCTAGAAAAGGCTCGTTACAGTCTCTGCATATCTTGTATTTATAATAATTACTTCTGGTATTTAGCCGACGACTGTGTTTTGAGAATTTTTATGACAAAGAGACATGCTGTATACATATAAAATAAGCTTCTGAAACATGATTTATATATAAGCAGCCATACCAGTGGGGAGTAGGCAACGTTACCACTTAATGATATGACATACTGGTTTTTTAATTTCACATTTTGCTATTAAATACCGATTGACATAATTAATATGCATCTAAAATTGCTTTAAAATATCATATCACGCTACATGACACAATAAGAGTAACAAATCAATGATTAATTATTTATTTTATTTTATTTATTTCTTTAAAAACTTACCTATATTAAATTTACAAAAGATATAGATAGTAATTATAGTTTACAGGAAACGCTTTCTATGGGTCAAATAAAAAGGGATGATCCATTCGGCTATAACTTCAGTGTCAATCATTCGATATATATATCTCTATAATCGCATGATGTGTATTTTTGGAATCGTAAGATGAGATTTTTTCTTTTAGAATAAAATGCTAAAGACTTAAAAAAGATATAAAATTCTTGTAAGGTCGTTCAGTTAACTCTGCGCTAACCCGTCGATCCAAAAACCTGTATAAGTGATAAATGGCCAGCGTTGATGACCCCTAGTAATAAATTCATTACTACGCGGGTAACGTCATGTTCCGATGATTTAGATGTGACTATGAGGTTCAATCAAAAAAATGTTGCCTGCCTACTGCGACATTTCAGAGGCGATTAAAAATTGCTTATCAGAATAATTTTGTTCTTATAAATTTATCTCAATTAATATATTAAGCTCAAAAATAAATTACCAGGAAAACTTTAACTTCACTTCGATTGCCAGGTCAGCGTCACTAAGCTAGCACTAACCCATATTTTTTAAACATAAATATGTCGTACTCGTATATCATTTACTGCACTCTCTTTCTATGTTTAAAAATTTACTGCATCTTTCCTTTTCAACACGAACTTCGTTGAATAGTTAAACCTGAAATTTGCGCTAGATTTTTTTTTATATATAACTCAGGCTACTCGTAGTACGTGTTTGGAATATAGTTTTTTAATATAATATTATATGAAATATAGCATTATGTTAAAAAAATCTTAAGAATGAAAAATTACAGCGATGAGCTCATAACAAAAATTCTTTTCAATCTCTCGTGATAAAGCTAAATTCTGTCAGTTTCTTTGATAAATAATATGTAATAATATTTTACTTGACTCACAAGCTAACAACATTTCATTCAGAGATAAAAAGCGTCAGGTGTTTATATAAACAACCAGTTCTTAAAACATAAAAAAATACTTGACTTTGGCAAAGGATGAAATTTGGCGCTGAATCCATTACCTTATGATATCAAATAAGAGATATTAATATGCAAATTAATGAACCACGAGCAAAAATTATGCTCAGGTGAAAAACCGGATTGGTTGGTAACAGACAAGATGTCTCCTCGGTATGAGCGAATTTAATTTTATTCACATAATTATTTAAATTTTTCTTTATAGATCAGATTCGGATCGTTATGGCCTTATGTAGTTTTATTAGCGGGATTGCTATCCCTACTTAATGCGAATCTCAAAACGAGATTCGCGTCGAAGCTAACGATTTTTACATTATAGGTGTCTGAAAATGTCCGCAAGATCTTTTGTTCTCGAAAAACCATAAAATGAAGTAGCCTTAAAAAGAAAAAAGTTTCCTCGTTTTTAGCTGCCTATAATTTTGCTTAAAGACCACTTCCGTTGCGACCAATATCTGTCAACATATTTCCACGTTTGGGCTCGGACACATCACAAGAACTGGATTTCATTGAAAGCCACCGGGTGCAGGATAATGAGTTTTAAATTATTACTTCAGATAAAAAGTGGCCGAACGGTGGACTTTTAACCTTTCTGCGTTTCGTAACTGAGTACACTGGACGAGCGGTAATACGCGTCGATCGCTCTCGACCGACCGTTATCCAGAGCATTACGGGAAAAGTTATGCAATTTGAAGGAGTTAAATAATTTTTCGGACAAATATTATGTATCATGTGCTACGAGTACGTGAGAGCGATTGAAAATGAGCATTTGGAGTTGCAGGCGGGCACGGGGCGACAGTGGCGTCTCTTCGTCTCCGTGGTAACGCCAGGCGGGTACATAAGAGCGCGCGCCTCCTCCATCCGTGCATTTTGCTTGTGTCCGGAGAGCGCGACGCACGAAGTGTGGCGGATCACCGGCTGTATCGAAGTTTGATGTTTCGTAAATATTAGTCGACGCTTTTGTTACGAATCTCAACTCAGATTGTGTATTTTCAGTTAAGTGCTAAAAATCAATAAATTGCAAAATGATTGCCCTAGTGTTGTTTGTTATGGGAAGTCTACTAGCAGCAGAGGGTTGCGGACCTGGAAAACAAATGATAAGTAAGTTTAACATCCCTTTAATAATTTTTCTAATACTTCCATAAAACTCACATACTATATTTCTGGCACCTTAATTATGATTCAACCATTATTCAAATTAAATGAAGTATATTTCATAAAATGTGCCGGGCGTTTGAAAAAAACTACATTCTTACTTAAATTTAAAACCCATTAAACAACAATCATCAAATATGATTAACCTAACAATTAAATTAATATTATTATTTAACAGTCATAAATTACTATTAACTATACATGGTGCACACTTGGAAAATATTCTAACTATGATAGATGAGGCGACTGAGACGAGTCATGGAGAATTAAAATACTCATAACCATTTCACCTTGACACTTTGTTTGAACGACCAAGATCATGACCACGACCATGTTTGATTTGATGCTTTGTCAATATTACCTAATGTCTCAGGAGAATCTTACGGTCGCGGAATAATATTTATGGTTATTTTTTAAAACTTCACTGCTATGAATAATTAGGTAAAGAAATTCGAAAATAGCTTTTTTTATGAATGAGTAAGATTGACAATATGATTGTAATAAAGAAGAAAGAAAGTTAGAAAGTAATAGAAATGTATCTCATTATAGAGTCCGGAGGGTTGACCGCGGTCGAGAAACAGGCGATCGTCGACGCCCATAATCGTCTGAGGCAATCCGTGGCTTTAGGACAAGTGTCGAGCCAGCCGCCCGCAGCTAATATGATGGAAATGGTAAGCTTTCTTAATTAAATTATCTTGTCACTGTCTGTTAAAAAGAGGTTCATAAAACATCAACGGTCTTGCTTTGAATCATGATCACTCACATTTGAAGAAGTAAGGATGAAGCAGATGATTAGTTATTTTTAAAAACTCCCGTAATTTTGTGCGGACGCTTTTGGACGCGAAAACATAATTTAAATAAAAAAAACGTGGGTTTGATTTATAGCTAGATAAACTTACTAGATAATGAAATAGGCAAGTTGCAAGATTTGTCAAAATTTTATGATATATTTTATGACAATATTTTATGATAATATACTCGAAGGTTGCAAAATGTTAGTTATCCGCTTCTTCCACTTATGTCTTCATTTAACAATTTATAGAATTAAATAAGTTTAAAATTTCCAATAATGACATGATTAAAAGTAGATGTCACAAAAGTCAAAATAATAAATGCGATTCCAAATTCAAATTTAACTTAATATCCTTAGCTTGGCCTTAACGGTGGTTATAAATCAAATTATTAATTTTTTAAACATTATAACTCGTTAAATCATGTAGTAGTAGATCATATTACTATAAATTATATATTTATCATAAAATTATGATAATTCTAAAATTTTATCACTATGTAATGTGACGAACTCAAAATATTTCATCAGTGACATAACCGTCAAACAGGTAAAAGGCATCTTCATCAAATCAAATTATTTAGAATGACGTCGTTATTTTTTTGAACTACCGATCTTGAATATAATCGTAAAATTGATAATTGAAAGATTACGAACCCTAGAAATCATCGGTATTTAATTTTTAATTTTCAGGTGTGGGACGACGAACTGGCAGCGCGGGCGCAGCAATGGTCTGACCAGTGCACCCCGCAGCACGACCGCGCAGCTCAGCGCGACGTGGGCCGCTTCCCCGTGGGACAGAACCTGGCGGCCACCTGGACCACCCGTCGCCCATCCTCCCCCGCCGACCAGCAGCCTGACTTTATGAAGCAAATCAAAGCCTGGTTCGATGAAGTCAGGATCTACGGCTTCAAGCCAATCAACGGCGCACATGGAACGGGACATTACTCACAGGTGCGTGTGACAACGATACCTCGATATCATTGTGACAAAATCAAAGCGAAATTGTGATGATTCAACTAAAATGATATAATTATATAACTTTAGATTATATGTATTTTCGATATGCTTTTATAAAGTTTTTAGCATCGGAATGCAGTGAAATTTTTAAAAAGTTACTAAAATCTTATTCCGTTTCTCATTACGAAATCATTATAGATGGAAACCTCAGTCATGAAAAATAATATGTTGTAAATAAATCACGTTCAAGGTTTCAAAACACATTATTGAGAATCAACTATTAGATACGATAGGGATTAGGATTAAGATTATATCTTACGAAATCGTTACTCGTTACATAATACATAAACTTTATTTAAATATTATAGACATTTATGAGCCGATTAATTAACTTATCATTTAAACTCGTTTGCGACAAAACAAACTAACGTCACAACATACATTTTCAGTTGGTTTGGGGTGAGACCTCCCACGTGGGATGTGGCTTCACCTACTACCACGACAACGTGAAAGGCTACACCAAGCTGTACGTGTGCAACTACGGACCCGGAGGCAACGTTATCGGAGTCAGTCCTTACGAGAAAGGAAGTCCACGGTGCAGTGCTTTCGGCCTGTCTGATTCCGTCAAATACTCTGGCTTATGTGGTACGTATGGTTTTCCTACTATTTATCCAAATTTAAGTCATTCAGTAACCAGTATATCGACTTCACATTTCAAACGTCATATCTCAAAAAGAAATATTAATGATACTTATTTTCATTACAGCTGGCAGTTTCACAAGAACAACGAGCTATCAGTCTGTCGATAACTACAATAACAATGGCTACATATCGAACACCATTCCCGGCAGCACTGGAGAATCCAAGGGATACAACTATCACTTCTTCAAAGAGTATAACAATCAGTATCAGTACCAATACCAACAGCCGCAGCAGCAAACGACTACTTTCTTCGATCAAGCATCTATAAAAGCTCTACAAGAATCTGCGTTGAAATCTTTCACACAGCAGGATCATACTTTCTTGCCCGCCGATTCTTCGGCCTTCAAACCAACTCAATCTCATACTTTCTTACCCTCCGATTTTAAGCCTGTCCAATCACATACTTTTCTACCCGCTGGTACTACGTCCTTCAAGCCTGTCCAATCTCATACGTTCTTACCCTCCGATTTTAAGCCTGTCCAATCTCATACCTTCTTGCCCGCCAACTCTTCGCCAACAAAGTCTCGTAACTTCTTGCCTGTAGAATCATCTTACACGGCATCGCAGCCCCCTCGTTTCTTACCTGTCGAGTCTACTCTAAAATCTTTCCAACCGAAAACTTTCCTCCCCGTGGACACGTCTTCCATTAAATCTTTCAATCAAGATCAACCACTGTTGACATCCGATTCAGATACTCTGAAACCTCTTCTCGATATTCTTACTACAAAATTGTTCTCTAAGCAGAAACAAAACGGCTACTCAATAGACACAATTTATCTGTAAGCGAAAATTTCAACGTATTGAATAATTTTAGCAGTATTTAAAACTTGGTGACAGAAATGTTGCTTGACTGAATTTTCGGAACTGTTCAACGCAGACTTCGGAATATTGTAAATAATTTATGTCCTTGGTTTTACAAGGAGCTTAAGATCTACTTTAAATTGTATGATTGACTATTGTTATTCATACCGTAAATTTTTAAAAATTTGTATTTTTATACGATTCTATGTTCTCTTTTTTGTACTTGTAAATTTATGAAGATGTTTAGATATGATATTTGGAAATAACTCTCGGACACTTTGTGCCAAAACGTAGATCAACAAATGATTTTAATAATATTAACTTTTAAGCAAAATAGTGCTGTCGGTGAAGTTTTAATGTGAGCTATTTGTAGATTATTATTATTGTTGTTATTTCTATTATTTATGTATTGTAATAAATACATTATATAATGTCATATAATTTATTTTTATTCAATGTTACATCTTGCAATAAATAGAGTGTTTGATTTATCAAAATATGTGTTTTTTTTCTTACGATTCCTTTAATTGCCAGACCTGTTAAAGAAACAGAAGTCACATATTAATGTGAAGTTTTGAATTTCTAGATAAAACTTATAGTATTTAGTTCGACTTTCTTCTTCCAACTGCTAAAAACAGAAACTAGATTTCACGATATATCATAAAAATTGGTTGATGTTTAAAAAATAAACAATATTCAACAACTTAAGAATTATTACTAGTTGTTGGCCGCGACTCCGGCCGCTGATAACTTTCCTCTTGAAATTTTTCGGAGACCTTTCCAACGAACAAAATTTACATGAAATTTCGGTACAAGATTTTTTAACAAACATTATACTTAAATACATTATACAACATGACGACCGCTGTGGCTCAGTTGGTAAGCGCGTTGATAGCTTAAGCCGGCGCCCCCGGGTTCAAATCCCGCCGATGAAGCAAAAAGTTTGTCAATGTTCCTGGGTCTTGGATGTGTATTAAATATGTGTATCATATAATAAAAATATTAAATATATTTCCGCTATCTGGTAACTGTAACACAAGTCCCTCCTTTACTTACCACGGGGCCAGACTGACGTGGTGTCTGCGACTATAGATACTATGTGCCTGACCCGGCACGCTCTACGAGGGTTGAGGACACTGAAAATATTCCTATTTGAATATAATTATAGGAGTCAAAGTCAATGTCTTCCAATTTAACACTTACTATGTAAACAGTGAGTTTAAAAGCCTCGCTAACGGCGCGGCAGGTATAATCGATCGTCAAACATACACCTCACACCGTCTTGCCCTTGAAGCTGTGTCACACTACTGTACCAAAATTATATTCTATAAGGAGGTACCTATCTTACTCTTACTCAAAGGGCGGTGATTTTTATTTACCTAGGGCGCAATTCTCAGGATGTGAGAAAATGTTCATACTCGAATAAAATATGTGAACTTTTTGCGAGCGAAACACAGTTTATCGTATTCTGAGCGCTTCACACTCAAAATATTTCATCCTTTTCACGCAATATTTCGAGTGCTTTTTGCTCGTAAATAGTTCACATTTGATATTTTATTCGAGTATGATGTTTTTCTCACATCCTAAGATTTGCCCCCCAGGTCGGATATTATTTTATGAAGTAAGTCAAGTCAATCAAAAAAGTCGTTTTACACTCGATTTAGTTAAGTAGCGAGCTTGCACGATCGGCGAGTTTAGTTATTTTTGACGTTTGAACGGTAAAATCGAGTTAAGTTGTAAATTGTTAATTAAGTTGGCTTAAATAGAACGTGATCCTATTTTTGACGAGTTATGTGCGAAGTCCCCCCCCCCTCTCTCGTCTCCGCACCCCGCAAACTTAACTCACCAGCGTGTAAGTTTAGTACAGTTCATATTATAATATTTAATTTATCAAAAATTTTAATGCATTAGGTATTTAGTTTATTAGATATTAAATGTAATTAGTTTGTCGGCAGTAATAAAGCAATTAATGGAGACTTATCTTGTCATCGAACCAGCAACTTATGACTACTTAACTCGCCTACGTTTGAACGCCACTTAATACTTACTACTTACGCTCCTCCGGTCGAGCCGGTGACGTTACGGTAATGTATTTTGAAGTCAATTTTATGACTTTTGATATTTAACCACGCTCAAAAGAATGATGATTGGCAATAATGAATGTCTATTACATTAACGGCAGATGAAGCAGTGTCGGTAGAATTAATGTAATGCGTTTGTTACTGATTTGTGAATCTACCGCCCACTCGCTCTCAGTCTTTTAGTACTATCATATTATTCATTTCGCACCTATAATGACAAAGTCTATTTCGTAATGGAAAGCTCCTAATAAATTGTTACGAAGCTAATTATAACGTCTAGTGAGTATTTCACACAAACAATCATGACACGCCTAACGACGGCAATATTTTAGACACACCATGTAAATTAATCGATTTAAATAAATATTAAACAAATAAAAAAGACACTATATAATCAACACTAAACAAATTATCGAGATGGCAACAGCGAAAGGAATGATAATTTAATGAAAACGGCGACCTTAGAAGCAAATAGAAAAACTAACATGGGTGTGCTAATACAATCGTCATATTATTTGATTTGTGACTAAATCGAAGAGATCGTCTGAATAAAAATTATACGTGTATTTTAAAATTATGCCAATGATTCGTATTCTATGTTAGTGCATTCTAAGGGTTATAGTTTCAACTACGTATATCACTGCTTAATAATTTAGTGCTTTAGCCAATCCTTAAAATACAAAGAGAATTATTTATTTATAAAATTTTAGTTCATATAGATGAACTAAACAGTTATTTATATTCTCATAGGGGAATATTTCATTCAATATTTCAGGTTTTTACATTTTGTTTTGATTGTTTACTTTTAGTTAACCAGTTTTTGTATTAAGAAAGCAATTAGGTGTAACCGCTATCAACTTTAAATAATTTTATTTATGAGTGTAACCCATAACTACCGCAAAGTAAAATCTATCTAGATACATTATATCTCAATATTATTAAAAACACACATTATTATTAATATTATCTAGGTTTTTTGAGGAGATAGGAAGGAAATATAATATTGTGTTTATAAACCTTCTCCTGTATGAGTTCTAGACAGGAGGAGCTAAACTTTATCAATTTGACCGATTACAATTCAAAAGTGGTATGTAGCTCCATCTATACATCGACAGGCTCATCAAAACACTTACCAAACAACCTCATTAGCGGTGTAGCTAGTTCTTACGTTCGCCAATAGAGGGCACTATACATTTGGGTAGAGCTTGCTTTTGTTACTCCTAGAGCAAGTTTACTAAGAGTTAAGACAGTACCTACAGTAACTGAAGCCTTCGTCCATAGATGTCTTTTGTTAAAAAGTCGTGCAAGGCTAAGTGTATTTTCAGAATTGGTATAGTATAAAATATAATATTTTATTTTAAATGTTCTTAACATTTGAGCTTTAATTTGATTTTTTATGAAATGTGAACTTTGCTGGACCTACTCGAATATACCGCGAGACTAACATTGGTAAATCTGTTCAGTGTTCAGCCTCCTGTAAACTCAATCTCGCGTCTCCGCACCCCGCCAACTCAACTCACCAGCGTGTAGACGACTGAGTTTAGTACAGTTCATAATATAATATTTAATTTATCAAAAATTTTAATACCTAATAATTTAAAGTTGCCTTATTATGGTGGGAAACCCGTGTACGACGTCGTCGAATCGATATATCACCGTAAGATTTCTAATCGTATGAATACAAATAAACTGGTATGATTGTAAACTTTTAAATTATTGTGTGACAAGATAATAATAATCATAAAGGAAATGCTGAAGCATAGACCTCAAGGCCTCATTTTGAATGTTCCAATCAATTCACCTTTAATAAAAGTAATACGACCAAGTTACCATTACGGTAAACTAGATGATGCCCGCAACTCCGCTCCGCTAAAATAAGTTTATCGCGCGGGAACCGTATATTTTTCCGGGATAAAATGCACCCTATGCCCTTCTCCAGCCCCCCCAACTAACTTTACACAAGAAATCACCTCAAAAAGTTACTCCGTTGCGTCGTGACGAAAGGACAAACAAACAAATAAACAAACAAAGACAGTTTCCCATTTATAATATTAGTATGGATACATATCTATCATGACCAAAGGAATCGAAGTCATTTCCTCTTTGAATTTAACGACGAACGATGTATACGAATCGGACGATACTTCGGAATATACGAGATGTATTAATCGGGTAAACAGTTAAGGACAGAAAATACCACGTCCTCAAACTTGCGGGCGTGTAACAATCAAAAGCCGCGATCTTTAGAGGTAGGCAAATATAATATATAATAAATTAAAACAATACTATATTCATAAGGGAACTATTATAATAAAATTTATGTATAGATAGAATTATTTAAAAAAAAGTCTACAGCGTGATGGACTTTAACGTAATATGAGATAAAATGTAAACATTGGTGCAAAAAAAATAAATTGTATATTGAGAAAAAAAGATATGGGTATAAGCCTATAGACATCTTGATTTTTTTATTAAAAAAAATCGGGTGAACAACAATAAGAAAAACTAGATCATAGAGCAATCCCAACTAATAACATCCTTTATTAATGGTAGTATGTTACCTGTAGCACAAATTGATTGTCTTAAGCTGTAATAGTATGGGTCTAATAAATAGTGATCAATGTTGATTGTTGTGTCCGTATGTCGTTATGATATGAGTATTGGGTATGTCTTTATCTTATTAAAGCACTAATACTCACTAATAATAATGTGCATGATTTTTAATTCTTGTTAACATAAAATCCATCGTTATTGAACAATGATGTAGTCTAATAAGTTTTTAGATAAAATTTAAAATAACAAAGTATATTATACCCTTAAAGTAGTCGGTTAAAAAGAGAATTCCGATATTGACTGTGACATCAAAGTCTCTAAACTGTAAAGTTCATCTAGAGATGGAGACCCATCTCTTAACGGAAAACTTAAAACGCTAATATCATACTTGTTTCTCAACAGGAATCTGTTTTTTTTTTTTGGTATTCTGTGTACATCTTTTTGCCCACTATCATAATAATTAATAAATTTGCATTAAATATTTTGTTTTTTACGCATACTAGCTGTTGCCCGGCTATTCTCTTGAAATGTTTTCTGATTTTTTTGCTACAAACCACATGTAGCCCGAGACCTTTTCAATGTGGAAATCGATTTGTGCGTTCTAAAGTTAAAGTGCGTCACGAAGAAAAAACCCGACTTATTTTTATATCACAGACTCAGTAATAGTATAAGCGGATTATATAATAACCACAGTGCATATTGTCCATATCCGGGAAAGTGTGTTTGTTTCTCCATAGCAAAGGAACCAGTTGGCATAATGTTTGGCATAGACTTTAGTTGAAAGTGTATACAGTAGAAGCAACTACCATAATATGCCACTTTTGGTCGTGGAAAAACACCATGTACCCAAGGGATGCATAAAAAGAAGAACCTTTAAGCAATTTTCGAATTCATCGCTAGAGAATGCAAAAGCTTGTAATTTGTCGACCGTACTTGTTTACTTATAAAACAATTTTATTATGTATAAAAATTTTTTTTTCTATAAATTGTCACTGATTAACACGAAAAATATTTATTTGCAGTTTGCTACTCTTTCTTGAAATTTTTATTGTTGGAAAACATAAAAGGAAAAGGGTTCAGTCGGTCTCGTCCATATAAAATGATGACACAAGATATGGAAGCAAATATGTCCCCCATTTTAACATAATTTTAGTTCAAACATTTGCCGTGGAGGGTCACGCCATACCTATGTCAGCAATCATGGATTATAAAAACATTTCAACGTCAATTCTCTGCAACATATGCACGCTAAACGCTTTGGGTCTTCCTAGATCTTTAAAAAATAGTATCAATGAGTAATGATTTTAACTTACTTCATTTTAGTATGTGGTCTAAAGGTGTCCTTGTATTTAATTGTAGGTATATTATATCCTTCTTAAATTGTAAATTAATATTACAAATGCTGAAGTTTGCTTGTTTGTGTGACAATCACACCAAAACTGGAATACTGATTTTGATGAAAATTGGTACACAGATTTCAGGAAATCGAATTATAATTAGCTAATTCAAAATAAATTACTGACTACGATACTTTTTTTAAACGGGCTTTGGCCCACCACACATTCCCACCACTGCATCTCCTGTGTCGCCAGGATCGACAGCGGTAT